>JAUESF010040058.1:0-18663 GCA_032274765.1 Malacoctenus tetranemus | reverse complement strand
TGTGTGTGTGTGTGTGTGTGTGTGTGTGTGTGTGTGTGTGTGTGTGTGTGTGTGTGTGTGTGTGTGTGTGCTGGCAGTGGAGCGGCGCTCAGCACGGTCGCTGTGCTGAGCAGCAGCCACTCCAGCCTCTCTGTGGGGGTCTGAGGCCAGCCTGCAGGTTGGTATCCAAATCCATACGCGACACACTCCACCGAGGGGTCCTTCCTTATCCCCCTCGACTGACTATATCAATGGGTCGAATTAAGCAGCACGCACAGCCTGGAGCAGTGTAATCACAGCTAAGTGGTAGCGCAGCATGAGCGAGTGTAATTTAGGAGGCTTCAATATTGAAATTCTTTCCATTAGCCAACATGAGTTACTGCTCAGCACATCTTTATTGCAAATGTCATGTTTCCCTGAATATGAATTTCACAATATGTGCCAAACGCCGTGATTAGTAGTGCTGTGTAACATTTGTCAACAAATATTGCACCAGGCATCCTTGTGAACACCTTGAAAGCCTCAGAATTGATTAGTCATTGTCAGTGCTGCAGTGGGTCAGTTTGCATGATCATCAGTTAGAGTAGCAATGTGAATTGTTTACATGCACGTCTCAATTTTGCAAAGAAATAATGTCACTTGACACTTTCACTTTTGATCTACTTCCAGAAAGACTCAAACTTCTTATTTCAAAAATATCTGAATTTGTTCAGCGCGGACATGCTAACGCTCTCAGCATTAGCTGTCCTTGTACACGGCAGCACAGAGGCTCTTTTGCAGGCCTGAAAGCTGGCACTAACACTGTATGTGTTGAGGGTTCCGTCATCACGAGCTTTTATTTTTTGTTGTCTCTTTCTTAGTCTCGTCTCATGTCTTCTTTTCTTTGCACCTGTTCGTAAACTCTGATTTTCTCCACCTGTGTCTGATGAGTTTGGAACGGACTTGGACTTGGACTCTTCAGCTTGAGGAAGCTTTCTGGGTGAAAACTCTCTAATAACCTTGTCTTGCCAATGAGGCTGCACCACAGTGATAAAGCTACGCGAGCTCCTGCCCACATGAGGGTCAGCTGCCCGTTCCCAGAACAGATGTAAGACACCGAGTTTTACTCCATCTCCCACAATGCTGCAACCCCCCCCCCTCCTCCCCCCGACAACATACTGGTATTCAGCTCCAGTAGCTTTCATGTGTGGGTGGAGAAGCAGCAGGAATGAGAACCAGACTTACAGCGTGAGAGGAGAGCGATGTGAGCGAGGCTCTCTGCTTACTTCCTGTTATGACTAATAAATGCCAGCACAGATGATTACTTTGCATGCAGGATCGTTTGGTTATTTCTGAAAGTCTAGCACCAGAATCTTTTCACACGCCATGGTGACAAGTAAAGTGCCCCTGTATCCGCGGCGACAGGAGCGTCTGACCGCTGACTTTACAGCCCACACAGGAGTTTCAAATCTCCCTCAGTCTCCCTCATTGACATTCTGCAGAGATGAAATTCACTGACAAGCTGTTTATGCCAATCACTTCATGTTCGCAAATGTATGCGAGGTGTCTGTGGGAGCAGACCGAAGAGGAAACAGAGACGGTTTGATGTGACATCACAAGATGCAATTAACAAGCTTCAGTTGATCCCAGAATTTTGGATTAAACTGAGACATTCAGAAATACCTTTTTTTCTCTCACAGTTCTACTTCAAACTCCAGGATTCTGGCCCTGATTTTCTGTGTAATACTTGCTGTGGCTGTGTTTGTTTTTTTGTACCACGTATTCCTCCTCTGTACACACACTCCTCAGCACTCTGTTGAGTCCAGCGAGGATTTGAACCGGTGTCGCCCGGGCGCCGTCGTTCTCTGACAGACCCTCAAATACAGATTGAACACGGACGCGCGACGACTGTGTGAAGTCCCACTTCTGCTCGCTGCGTGTTGTTTGTGTTGATGTGAAGGAGCGGCTGCACACTGGGTGTGTCTGAAGTGGTTCAAACTGCTCCGCTGTGTTCTGTTTGTGTTCTTGTCCTTCTGTAGCGCCGGAGCATCGAAACGGTCGGCTGGTGTTTCCAGGGTTGATGGTTCGACACCAGCCATCTAAGTACCAAACATGGGTACTGTTGCACTGCTAACAGGAGGGAGGGAGTCCGAGGTACCCTGAAATGTAAATGACAGCAACTGATGTTGACTGCAATAGTAGGAATGCAGGCAGTGCAGTGTGAACAAAAAAACCTACTGATATTCGTAACACTATCAGAGGTCGTCTGACGGGCTGGATTGGATCCACTCGTGACACTCGTGGTTTGATCCCCCATCTGTCAAAGTGTCCTTGAGCAAGACACTGGACCCGAACCTGCTTGCTGCGTGAGTGCCAAGCACAGCAGCCTGTCACCAGTATGTGTGAATGGGTGAATGTGAAAGTGTGAAGTTTCTCCCTGAGGCTGCTCAGTGCAGTCAAACAACACCACGAGAGGAGTCCATTTACTACAAATACAGGATTGTTTTTTTTTTCCTATCTTTTTTATACTTCAGTTTGAAAATGTGTTCCTTGTTATTCTCTCATGACTCAGTGCGTCTTTTGAGTTGGCTAAACTTGGGTTTTGCAGGTTCAGAGCTGACAGTAAATCTGCATTTAATAAAAGAATCACTCAATGTGCTGGTTCAAGAGCTACAGCCGCTCTGCCGTCGCTCCTCCCAGTACATCTGCTGCTTTGTCAGCATTTCGCTCCCGCTCATGTATTTAACAGTGCGACCTGTTGATTGAGATCTATTGCCATCTTCCACCGGATCCCGTGGACCTTTAATTGTAGTCGTGGTCCTCCCCCCCGACATGTATTCCTCAGATTGACTGCCAATGTAAATCTTGGGAATTTGCTGTGCAGAGTCGCCCCCCCCCCACCCACCCTCCTCCTCCTCCCCTCCTTCTCACATCAGGTCAAGACTGGCTGCTCGCAGAGACACAGTGAAGTGCAACAGCACAACCTGGTGGAGGTGGAAGACAAACGATGGAGGACTCCGTCTGTCTCCCTGGCAGCAATGCTCCTGCAGGTGCTGGAGCTGACTCCAGGTGACGGCGATGAAGAGGCAAGCAACAGGCTGTACTGGGCAGGAGTGGGCTGCATCCCACTCAGGTCCATCACGTCCTGTTCCACCTCCACGAAGCCCTCACTCTAGACTATTTCTAATGATCACTGAAATCTAATCTTTTTTTAGTCAAGCTTTGCTTCTCAGTTCATCACTCATCTTCTTCCTGTTTTCACCTCTGATCATCTGTGTCCAGCTTCGCCACTTCCCTCTCCATTCTCTCTCTTTTTACCCCCCTCGTCTCCTTTCAATCGCTTTATATAGACTTCTCAAGTGGGTGATATTTAATGCATTAACAGCTGGTGGCTGACAAGATGTGCTTGAGGCAGCACAAACTGTTCCTCGGCAGTACGTATTTGGCAGATGAGTCATTATATCAAGATTTTTTTCCTTTTTACTCTCTCCCTCTCTCTCTCTCTCTCTCTCTCTCTCTCTCTCTCCCTCTCTCTCTTTTCCAACAGCTAACAGATGATGTGGTACATGCGGTAATAGAGTGTAGATAAAACAGCAGCTGGAGAAACAATAAACTGAAAAGGGGGGATTAGCCGCGTGGAATCGTCACATGATCGCTGGAGTAAAGAGGAATGGAGAAAATACCTCAGTAAATAAAGGCGGCAGTGCGGCGCCCAGCATCCGATGCAGCGCTGAGGACATTTGTATCACTTAGAAACGTACAAAAGAAAACTTAGGTTCTTAGTCAGCCATGAAATTAGAGGCTATTGCCAAAATGTAGCAACAATTGGAGCAACTGTGTTGGAAATGTTGGCTTTTCTCAGCGACATGAAATCAGAAAATGGACGATAGTATATTTTATTGATAGAATTTGAAGACATGCAGCAGTGCATAATAGGAAAAGTGAACGAATAAAGCTGGAAGGAAGACATGCAAATATTTTCCATCTATTTTGTTGTGTGGAATAACAGTACAGCAGCCGTTATTTGACTGTGCTTACAATAAGCGTAGGCCGCAAACCCAAATTTCAAAAACCCACCATTGTCGAATTTCTCTGCCTCGCTCAATACTTTATGACTCCCATACCCTGTTTGTGCAGGCGTGCTGCCCTAATGAGAGCATAAATATTTAAAAGGTGCTTCATAAACACACGGCTGGTTTTTTAATACGAACCTAAGGGGGCTAAATAATTCCACCAAGAAACCAGCAGTGCTCTGTGGGTTTTATCAAACGCTGCTGTGAGCTGTAAATAGCAGGTTTTGGTCGTGTGGGGAGGGGGGGACTATTTGTCCTGACAGGTTAACAGGCCAATACATCGGTGCACTAATGGCTACTTTCACTGGCAAGGCAGCGTTTTTTTTTTGTTTTTTGTTTTTTTTTAGAAATGCTTTAAAATAAGCTGTTGATCGCGGGTTAAGAGCAACAAGGGCAGCAGGTGGTGACTCAGAGTTTCTTTGAACCGCTCAGAGTCTGAAGGTCTGATACTGTTCTGTTTGTTTGTTTGTTTGCCAGTTCTTGGATTGTGTGTTCTCATCATCACCATCACATTTTTCAGTTTCATTTCGAGGATTTTTTTTCGTACAACAGTGATAAATCCAAACAGAGATCTTTATGATCCATGTCCTCTCATGGCTGCCGTCTTCCACTCATGCGTTGCCAATAGAGGTAATCATATAATGTAGCAGTGAGCTGCTGAGATTTGGATGTTTTTCACTATTTTAATTGTTTCAAATGGAGCAAAAAAACTATTTCTTGTTGACTTAATTGTGGAGGATGCGATTCCAGCCGGGCGTTGCTCGGCCAGGTGCGGGGCGGTGCTGCTCGGCATGCCTGAAGATCTGAGGCATGTAAATGAAACATGATATCATGTTTGCGGTGCGGCAGGTGGGAGGAAGCAATCTCGTCCGGACTGGGAGATGATGGATCGTCTCCACGCGGATCCCGGGGACTCGGCTCCTCCCTGTGTCATGTTCAGCCTCCACAGGAGAGACGTCTCTCTCCCTGTCACCCCCGCCTCTCCCCCACCCCATCCATTCTGATGATTGTTTTAAGCATCCGGCTCTGTTTGCCGTGCGTCCCGTTGCTGTAGAATTGCTTTCCTGTCACAGTTTTTCATCTCAGGTTTGTGGGGTTTTGATGCCATTACCAGCCTGGCTGCGCTCCAAAGCTCCTCTTCACAAGTGTTTTTGTCTATTGTACACAAAGTGTTTAGAAAGTACTACATTGTTCAGAGAGAGCAGTCAGGGTATTTGAAATCCACATCATAGGAGACCCTCCCTCTTCATGTAAACAGCTTCCTGTTGGCAGTTTCTCGCTTACAAGTCAGCAGCTTCAACCACAATTTGCTCTGACAAACAATTCATGCCTGTATTCTTGTCACTGTGTCGATCCTTCAACTGAGACCCAACAAAATGTAAAAGTTTGATTAGTGAACAGTTGTTTGGGTAGAAAAACTCAACGCGACTACCAGATTCCACATTTTTTAATGCCCGGCTAATTAAACACCAGCTGGCGCTTTATGAGTCCACCTTGAAGTGTATTTCCCAATAAACTTTGTGTATTTCATTTTGTAATGACTCCAGAAAGATTAACAAAGTATTGCATTTCCTCCTCTCCTCTCTTCCTCTCTTTCTTCCTCTTCCTCGCTGCCTTTGTTCCCTTCTCGCTATTCCCCTCAGTCCCCAGAGGAGGGCAGGAGGAGAGGGAAGCCCCCCCCCCCCCTTTACCCACTTTGTGCTGTCCAAATGTTATTTCATCTCATTCATCAGAGCCCGCTTTCAACCCCACTAGCAGGATGCTGGCGAGGAGGAGGAGGAGGTGGAGGAGGTGGAGGAGGAGGTGATGAAAGCTCTTTGAGAGACAGGCTAAATTACACACAGCGCTGGTGCTGCCGGAGCCGTTCTGTGGACACCATGAAATCTATAACTGCTTTGATTCCCAGTGTGAGCGGAGCTATCTTCTGATGTCACTTCCAATATTTCTGCCTTTAAAACACATGAGATGTTTGGACAATGTGGAGGGAAAGAATCTATTTAAAATGATTTATGAATGTCATGAACACTCATTTCGTTCACAGTGGGACACGTGTAAAGATAAAAGTAAGACATTTTACCAGCTCTTAAAATTAAATCAGCTCTTTGTTTTAGATTTGAAGGCAGCAGCACCTCTCAGAGAAGTTAGGACACTGACGAATTCACCGGCTGTGGCTCATTTCTGTGTGATAGATTAAAGCTGTCGCAGCCAGTCGCCGTTCGTCTTCACCAGCGATTGTTTTATGATGTGTCAAACGTATTGCTGCTCCACAGTTTGAATTGAACTAATATCCGACATCAGACAGAGAGTTGCCTTCTTTATTTGTCAGTCTGTTGGCGGGATCACTCAAAAGGTTCCCGGCTAATTTTCAGGTGTGACACATTTTCTGCCTCCATTTTTGTTTCTGCTGCTTTTTCCAATGTCCAACTGGGCTCACGTTTTGCAATGTTCAGCTCTTATTTTACCTTACGAAATTTAGCTACCTTTTTATGAGCAAAAATTAAATAAAAAATAATGTCGTTTGTATGTTTTCAGAATGTAGTTGCACTTTGTTGCTATTGAACTAAAAGAGATTTTTGAAATCCTCATTATGAGTTCAAGGTTGTACGGTGATGAAACTGGTGCGGCCCATTCGTAGTGATATTTGGCTGCATGTGTTCACCTGAGCTGGAAGGAGTTTGACTGTGCCGCCTGAGGACGCCTCTCTGCAGAGAGCTGCAGTGGCCGACTGCTCCTGGTACGAGTGGTCAAGTGTGAGAAACGGACAGAAGAAATTTCCCTTCTGGGATTCATGAAGTGTCACGAAAAACCTATTCCTAATAGTTTCCCAGCGTCTCATCAGGACCCCAGCAGCTCCGGCCATCTGCTGCTGTGCCACCAAATACGTCACGGAAATAATGATTTGACTGATCAAAGGGTAAACAGACCAGTTCACACTGATTCCTTTAAAGATGTTATTTTTAGAGCCATTGTGAGGAAAGGTGACACTGTTTCAAACAGGGATTTCAATTTCTCCTTGAACTCACACACAAACCTTCATGTGTGCTGTTATAATCAGCAGCCAGACGCTTTCACACTTCGTACGACTGACGTGGGGCAATTAATTCCTCAACACCCAAAATTGATATTCACGGGTGCTGATTTTGCATTTGGCCCCCGTCGGTAGAATGAGACGGCTGTGCCAAGCTGTCTGCGCCGAGCGGCGACAGTGGCCTGCCAAATGGAGTCCCGTCTCATTATTTCGCACCTATTTGTCGAACTCACGGAGCTGAAGAGAAATGCCTGACATTCCCAAAGTCAGACGAAGGGACGTTCACGTCAGATATATTACAGACAAGTTGAATGAATGGGGCTTTAAAGAAGGTCCTTTGAAAATTGCAAGCAGGAGGACAGCACAGGTTTGAGATCAGTATCGATGGTAGAAACTCGGGTACCCAGAAGACGCGCATGAATTATTTACACCTTAATCACAGCAAAGATTAAATAATAATGGGCTATCGAAAACATAAGCACCTTTGATCAGCTGGAAGAGTTAAAGGACAGTCAAAGGCAGCTTGACTCAAGTGAGCATCAAAAAGCTGTGAAGACAAGGTACAGTGAAGACAAAACATGTTCTGTGATGGGGAGAAACCTGGGGAACAATCTCCTCAATCCAACAGGTTCGGTGGCTTCAACCAGAGAGGAACAGCAGACACATCGTCCACAAACAGTAAGTTTGACGTCATAAAGATGAGAGAAGAAGCCTCGCATCGCTCTGCTGTTTCTAGCTCTCCAGGACAGAACAAGACCGAACAGAAAGGAAGGACAACACGAGGGACACGCAAAGCGACTGACATGTAAAATGATGACACGTCGAACGTGGTCAGGAGGGGAGTGAAGCCTCATTGCGTTGATCAAAGACTCTCGGCAGTCGAAACCTTCAGCAGCATGAAAAAGGAGGAGCGACAGGATGACACCAGTCAAGTTTTTCGAGCCAACTTTATCAAAGTGAAGAAATGAGTCCAACATGAAACCAGCATTCCTTATCCTCCTCCTTTGATCTCTCAAATAACAATAATTTTACCATAAACCCCAGAAACTCTTGAATATCTATTGAATTGAGCCTCTCTGCAGTGTAAAAATCTAACAGCAAAACAGAGGAAGTGGAGTGATCTGAACTTGTCAGGACAAGTTTTATCGAGTAGAATAGATTTAAATATGGTTGGAAGAGAGATGATATAAAGAGGTTCTACCAACTGAAAGTGGGTTCTGGTTTCACATGGGAGGAACTGACGTCTATGTTCTGTCAGTCAAGACAAACTCCTACAAGAATTAAAGCAATCTAATGAAATCTAGAGTTAGTATTTCTTCTCCATGTGTCCACAGCGTCCATAGGTGCAAACGTCCAGGCCAGCGGCCGTGTGGCCTGAAACTACCCACTGCAAAGCTGCTTTTGACATGTCGGTCCAATAAACACCTTTCTTTGTGAAGAGCTTCCTGTGGGGATCCAAGTTATCAGTCGACCTTTCCCCTCTTTTTTCTTTTAATATCTCCGGACCAAGAGAGAAACAGACAAAAAAAGCAGGAGAAGGAAAAAAAAAAAAGATGCATCTCCAGAAAATAGGTTGGCCAAGTGAAGTGGAGCATTCAGCCATTGTCAGTTTGTCACTGTCAGCCGGGGCCACCAGAGGGCCTCGCCCTGCGAGGCGGGAGGGGTCTGACACAAGGAGGTCAGGGGGGTATTTCTGGTTTTGTTATCTCCCACAGGACGAGGGATCATGTCAGAAAAGTGCAGGAGCAGGGAGACCAGAGGAATCACACCGAGGGGCTGAACCATGCATTTTTCATCACGCGGTGTCGGCCGCGGCCCCGCTTTGCTCCGAGGGTCTCGCTCTGCACCATGCACAGCTGAGACTGTGGTTGGCAGCTGGAGGCTGCACACATTATACAGCTCTTTGGGGTCAGTGGTGTATTAAAGATGGCCATGACAAACTGTTCGTGATACACTCTCTCGAACGTGCTGTGTGTAACATTACAGAGGCTTGTTTGGGCAAAAGTGAAAAGTACCACCATTAAAACTGATGTGAGAGAGAGAGGGAAGGGTCAGGAGTGACCATCTCGCAACAAGTGTTGTAAACCTGTTTGATCACAATGTTCAGACAAGTTACAACACTTGCTATGATCATTGTCTGTTTGGATTATCATCATTTCAAATTGCGGTAACAAAGTGCACATGTGTGGATGGACTGATGAAATCCTGCACTTTTGACAACACTGTCGGCATCCGGGAGGTTGCTATGGAAACCATCCCACAAGCGTGAAGGAAATACTTTGCACAAAAGCAATAAAATGCTACTGAAAACGAAGGAATGGCACACACACACACACACACACACACACACACACACACACACACACACACAATCATAACTGTTGTTCCGCTTGCATGACGGATCAGTTGCAACAACTCATTATGGAAAAATGAATGTATGAAGTGTCTTTCAGTGACCCAGTCATTTAAACCTTGTGCACAATTCAGTTGTGCCAGTGCGATGAAAAGCAGATAGCAAGCCCAATCGATCAGAACAGATACAATTAGAAGCATTAATAGAGGTGTGGGGGGGGTGATCCATTACAAGTGCAATGAGCTCAAAGGAAGTTAGGAAATATATAAACCACTACAAAATGCATGAGTGATTAAATGAAAAACACATACATGGTGAGAGAAGTAGTACAAAATGTATCTGAAACAAATAGATTCAATCGAATAGACCAAGACGAGCTACAAACTTATTAAAAGAACAATAAAAAATACCTCAGAACTAAAATTCATCTGTGTTGCATCACATCAATCGGGCCACTAGAGGACAGCATCGCAGCTTCTTTGTCACAGTCTCCTTCCTCCCAGCGCTGCAGCTGACCCTGATCTTGCCCTTTTATAAGACCAGGCTGAATGAGACATTCTTTCCAGGAGTGACCCAAGACACTGACTCGGTGTGAGTCTTCTTGTGAGTCGGTGAAGTCCAGCACCATCTTTTCCACATCATTTCAAGATGCGAGGCTGGAAGACAAAAGTTAACAAACTCCACAACACTGTATCTGTTAAAACTTATTATAACGCCAAAACTGCTCGATTACTCACTGTAGGTGGTGCTGTTTTCTTGTGTATAGATTAGACATGTGTACATAGAGAGGACACGCCGTTGTCGCACTTACACGTCTGCATTTGGGATTCACTCCTTTGCATGTAACAAAACCAAGTTTCCAAAGGCTAATTGTGTGCTCGTGTGCACTTTTCAGAGACCATTAGCATTAATATGCTTCAGCCCCATTCATCCACTCACATGACCTCCATGCTCACTCATACTTAAGCCTCCCTGTAGCATCCTGTGCATCATAGGACCAGAGGTCAGGGTAACACACTGGACAGGATGCCAGTCTGCCACAAGAGGAACACACAGTCACACTGACGGAAGGTTTAGACCATTTCACCTGCATGTTTTTGTAGCGTGTGGAACCGCTTATTTCTTTGCTAAACTTTAACTCTTTCTTCCACTGTTCACTTTCACTTTCAGATTTTGTCTTGTGTTGCCATTTTGGCGACAGAAATCGTGTCGAAAGAACTGATCCTTTGTTTCATTTTGTGTTTCGTCACCAGCTCGTGTTTGTTTGGAGGGGATTTCCACTCAATCTGCCTCCAGTTGGTTTGAGAGTCAGACCAGGAAGTCAACACAGACACATCATTGCTGTGTTCAAAAACCCAGGACGGTCACGGAAAGAGACGACCATGTTGACTGGAGATGAGCCGAGCATATTTAACCCCGTTGACTCAGGCGGACTCCCTCCCGGCTCATCCGTCTGTGCTGAAAGACGCCCTTCAAAGTCCAGACTATTTACTTTTTGGTGATCACATTTCCTGGTGGTGCCAGCGAGCACATGGGAGAAGGGAGGGGGCGGGGGGGCCTGCGTGACCAGCCTGAACCTGACGCACCCGGAGACTTGCTCCCCAGTCATTTCCTCCCTGGCCCGTCTCAGTCCGTCCCTGCCCCGGCCCAAGGCCGGACTGTTCCTGTTTGGATTCCTGCGACAGCGAAGCACTCGCTATGGAGGACTGTGCGTGACGGTGGGCGTTGCCCGCCGCCACCGCGGTGCCACGTTTCTTTCCATCTCGCTCCGTCTCCGCGCGGGCGTAGAGAAATAAAGTGATGGCTTTCCTGGAGACTCGGGCGGACTGTGAAATGGAAAGTGGCCTCTTAGACATGCAGGCCGAACGCGCTGGCAGAAATTTATTCATATTCATCATATTTCCAAAACTGGAAAGTCTTTCTGCTCTGTTGAGTTATTGGAAACAGCGAACGTAGGTGTTTCGGAGCGCGTGTGTGTAGTTGAAAGTCTTATTGAAGAAACCAAACTGAGCTTTTTACACGCTGATCCAGTCACAAACTCCGGATTTGTATAAACAAATATCCTCAATGGACACTGGATTATTGGAGGCTCTGTGAGAAACCTGCCTCTCAATCATCTGAGTTGGCTTGACTCTTTTTTTTGTTGTCAGGTGTCAAAGTTTCCATTTCCTCTCCCAGGAAATAAACCTTCAAGCTCCAAATGCATATTTCATGGCAGAAATAAATAAAAAAAAAAAACTAACTTCTGTTCAAAAAAAAGGGGAGGAATCCAAGCGTCCCTCTCTCTGCTGTGTCCTGAAAAATAACCCGACAAAGTCCCAGTGACTCCAATATTAATGTTTTATTCCCTCCTCTTAATTGATCTCTTTGAAAGTGGGAACAAAAATATCTCGTTCGTTTCTCTTCTCTTGTGACGGAAATGCTCCGTGTCACCAGTTTCTTTTCATCTTCTGTCAGCAACGGTTCCTTTGAAAAATGTCGGCTAAGTGTTTTTTTTGCGGGGGGGGAGGGTTCATGGAGCTCTTTGAATATTGCAGCTGGTCATTTCTGGTGAGATGAGATTAACAGTCTTTAGTTTGAAGAGACTTCGGTTCGAGCTTTTCCCACTGCGCGTGTCTCCTCCTTCCTGCTCCGCTCGACTATTAAAAGAAGAGTGACTTTAACTCTCCTGCTATTCGCCTCGTCTCGTCTCCTTGAGTCCTGCTGCTCTGAAAGAACAACTCACCTGGTTTGCTCCGAAAACATTCCCAGAACCAGACGGAAATTGCGGCACTTTTGCCAACAGCTGATGTCTCGCTACAAAACAAACAACCGAACATTTTGTCATCCTCTGCGTATCAAACTGAAACGAAACATCAGTGGTTACACGGAGCGTCTGCCTGAGCCAAGCAGGGTTGGATTTCAGCCCAGCGTCCAGTCTCAGACAGGAATGAGATACATGGCATGCCCGCCTTGGGCGGCCTTCTGCTATCTGACGGTGTAATCTGTGGTGCTGAATCTACAGTAGAATTCCTCCCGCGTGACTTCAGACCTTTTCCCATCTCACCAGCCCGAGACGGACCAAGTTCAAAGTGCGGCTGCCGGCGTCGGTGCCGCTCCAAATAGACGGGGGAGGGGGGCGGGGGAGGAACAGGGAAGGTGAGGAATGTTTTGCTGCCTCCCCCCCTCCACCCCTCCAAGCTGTTTGCACCTCCAGCCGGAGACTGCAACACGTCTGCGTCAGAGGAACAGACGGACCGCCGGTCGGCGCAACAAAGTGGCTTCTGCGGGGCTGTTTTTAAACTTTTTTACGAGTTGCTATTATTCGTCCGGGCTGTCACTTGACCGATGGGATGTTGTCCTCCGGGGAAGTTCTGGATGACAAGTGGGCTACGGTTTAAAATGGGCCAGCCAGGCCAGCGAGGAGCGATGTCGCAGGGGTGGGGAAGGGGTGTCAGACACAGGGGGGCAAAACTGGCAGGAAAAAGAGTCTAATCTGGTCTGCTTGATGTTATTTTATGGTGGGAAAACTCACAGAGGACCAGAATGTGTCAGAACACTGAACAGAAACAAAAGATTATCCCATTTTATGGATGGGGTCGATCTCCAGCCTTTAAAGGGGCTCAACCATCAGTTGTAGTGAGAAAAGACGGATTAAGTTCAGTCGATCATTAAATGAGGCCTCGTCTCAATGAATCACGTGTGGAGAGACTTTTGGCCCACCACTGTAACAGCTCATATCAATGCTACGGTGCATCGTTTTGGTCGTTAAGAGAGAATTCCACAACACAGAGACCAACATCAGAGAGGGCTGGTGTAACAAGATGCTGTGTTGAAAGCGAAGCCTGGCGAGCATCACGTCCACACTGTGTTGGTCAATCTGTGAAAAAGGCTCCAGCTGAGTCCTGCAGGATTCATCAGACATAACTTAATCTGATCATTACAATAAAATGTTGTAGGAATGTCAATATTTCTCCGAATGTTCTACTGTTTACTATCACAGAAATAAAGAGGGGGAATTGGGAATCCTCCTCACCTGTTATTATGGTGTCACATTCACTGGACAGGCCCTGATGTCATTATTTGGCATTTGTCAAAGTCACACACTTCTCTCACTGTGTCACGTTGTAAAAAGTCTGTCCTCAAGAACGTTACTTCCATGAACAATCGTCAGCATCAGGAGTTTCAGACTCATCTAAAGTAATAAATATGCATTAATGCTTTAAAGTTTCCTCCTGTGCAGGTTTCAAAGATACCAGATTTTTCTTGCATGATGTTTTTGGATGTTATTGGTTTTCTTTACCCCCCCCCCCTGCAAAAAAAAATAAACTCCTGCCTTTCTGCAGCTGCGAGAAAGGCCACGCTTGTGAAGTGCGGCCAGATGAAGCGGAGCCCTCGACAGCCAGCAGGAAGTTGTTATTACTGTACAGCGAACAACAAAAAAAAAAAACCAAGACTCGCTGAGATCAACAACTGATTCAGAGCCGTGTGAATCACCAAATGCGGAGCCGAACGCGCGTTTTTCTGGGGGGCACGTTCGACTTTTTCAAAGGCTGCAGTCGTTCGGGGGGGGAGGAGGGGTGCAAAAAAAAAACCTAGAGTTTTTCTTTTGTATGATACATTGACAGCTAAAGTATGTGCAATCAAGCTCAGTGGTCCCCTTCAGAGGGGGCTGCCCTACATGCCACAGCTCCTTCATCACAGCGTGGCTAAATATAGATTGTGACATATTCAGCCACCAACCGTTTGATTCCCCTCCACCCCGCGCATCTCACAGAGCAGATGTTTGAGATGCCTGTCCACAGAGATGTCTCACCCCCTCTTCTTTTTCCTCTCTTTCTGCGCGGACTCTCCCTTTAATCTGACTTCAGATGCCTGCGCCCCGGTTCACGCGTCAACCCAGATGCCTGCGTATGCGCTCGCCCGCTTCTTGATCTCTCTGTTCGAGTTCAACCCCTTTAAATCCCGTCGTGTCTCATGGTGAACTTTCACAGAGCCGAACAGTATTTCACTGCTTCTTAACAGGCTGCGTTTTATGGAAGAAACTCCACAAACTGCAGTAAATTATGAGCGAACCAGCGCTCCCGATCCCTCCTGTGAGATCTCGCACGGCACTGCAGGTTTACCTTGGACAGGAAGCGGCAGCCTGCGGCTCTGCAGCAGCAGCACAGGACTCTCCCGCCCCTCTAAATAAACACTTAGTTTTATTGCATTTTTGAATGTCCTTGCATTCAATCCGGCCACTTCAGCGCATGTGAGCTCTCGGCACGCTCACGCTGTGGCCCCATCTTCATTAAAGGCAGCAAAGCTGGAGGGTGTAATTACTGTGTCATCGTCATTAGCAGGCTTAAATGTGTGATACGGTGACATGAGGGCGAACATGGCTCTCCTGCCTGCTGTGGCTGCAGACCATTAAATGCAGAAATAAATGGCTATTACATATTTAAGACTGAATAAGACTCAGGTGGAGGCCAAGGGATGCAAACAGTTTTCTTCTGGTCTGCAGGAGCAAACTTGGCTTAATTAAAGTATTGTTGCACTGAAATCTTTCTTTGTTTCACAGTCAGACGCTGTCGCTGCTGCAGGAAAGTCACGCGCTGAAACGCGGCCAGTGGAGGGAGAAGTCAGAGACGAGTGGTTCCTGATTCGTGACCTTTGACCTCAGATGTCCTGAAAAACAGCCTGTGGCGAGCGGAATGAAAAGCCACTTTTGTTGCAGCGTCTGGTGCTCGCAATAGCGCGTCAGAAAGTGTGAATTTTCATAGATTAAGCTTTCACCCGCAAGACTCATGGAGGGAGATGAGTCAGTTCTGACCTGTTAAAAGAGACATTATCATTATAAGCACTTAGCAACTCGTTGATATCGATTTAGTGATGCAACTGCTGAAGGTTGTGAGTGGACTGGTTACATGAACTCGTCAGAGGCCCTGACACGCACAGTAGCCGAGCACCAATGTATCCAACGTGTTCACCTGGCGTCACTCCACCTGGCATGATCTCCACCCGATCTGCATCGACAGGCTTTTGTCACCTTGCTGCTTTTTGATCTGCGGCCGCAGTGTGTTTCTCTCTGGGACGTGCTGCACGAGGAGAAGCGTGGCTCGGAGACTCGCAGTTTAAACCGACTCCATGGGAAATTGTTCTGCCACCGACCGCCTCTGATCTGCAGATGTCCTCCAGACTCGTAGAGATAAAAGGTGAGCACGTAACTCCGAGCTTAGATCCGCACGCTAGAAGTTTTTTTTTTTTTTTAACCTCCTCCCGCAGCCAGAAGCTCAACACACAGAGCTGGCGCTCCGTCTAATCCTCTCTTGGATGTTATCAAAGTTGTGCCTCATTGCATTAAAAGACCCCCCCGCCCCCCCCTCCTCCTCCCCTTTTTTTCTATCCACATCCATCACAGATGAAACAGAGGCATGTTGGCTTTTTCTTCACCTCTTCCTGGATGTCTGATTCTGTGTGACAGGACTTGGATTTCCCAACAGTTTAATGATGGAAAAAAGCCACCCAAAGGGAGTCTGAGCACGTCACCGTTTGAGAGTGATTGGGTCAGGCGTCGGCTCGCCCGCCACTTTTCGCGAAATTGGTTTTAAAAGGTTACTCGCAAAAGCGTGCCGTCTGGCTCCGTCCGACCCCGTGGTTTCGGTTTTTCCATCAGGAGCCCATCGAAAGTTTGCCGTTTCAGCTGCGATTGTTCCAAACAGGGTTGGAATACGGGTGGTATTTATTCACCCCGACTGCCTGATGCCTCATTTCTCTCTGAAAATTTCAATAATGACCAAAGCAAAATAAAAGCTAAACAAAAAAGACAACAACAACAGCCCAAGCTGGCTGTTTGGACGACATTCAAACAACTTTATCAGAACCAGAAAAGAGATACTTTCTTCTTTTTTTAGACGAAAATCTGGATAACTTCCACTCGGTCACATTTTATTGCCACAGCCAAGAATCTATCTCTCTCTTGGAGAGGATGTAGTGAACTCACAAAAGAAGATGGATGTCATTTCGGGTGATAAGTGACAGGAAATTGAAATACTTCAGGCGTAAGAAGAGTTGTATGATGAGATTTCTTCACAAGGGGGAAGCGAAGGGGAGGGGGGGGTACTGGCAGCGTGCCACATCTGCTAAAGATGTTTCTACAAGCAGGCGAAAAAATCATCAAAAGAGACACTCAGTCATCGTGAGTGCTGATTCCATAAATCTCCAAGCTGCTCTTGTTTGTGATGTTTAAGAGGAAGGAAATAAAAGGAGGAAAAGCAAGTTTTGACACGACTTCATCGGAGACATGTTGACATTCTTCCAGCTCCTATCAGCATATAGACGACATGTTGGAGGAGTGTCAGAGTTATCATGTCGGGACACTTTTGTTTTGTCTGCTTGGCTTCGGAGTCGCGGGAGATGCGGATGTTTTTGTTTTTTTTCCATCTCCCCTCCTGTAATCTCCATGAGGAGGAATCTCAGTGACCACCCAGGTGCTGTGTTGTTACAACACTCCCAGAACGCCTTGGCAATCAAAGGAGGAGCGATGCTCCAGCTGCCTCTGCTGCTGCGAGGACGACTCCGAGTCAGTTACAGCAAAGGTCAACGCTGTCTTCACTCTCTCATAGTGTAGGTCTGCCCGTGAGCCTCCACTCCACAGCTGGAAAGGAATCATCACGCCAGATCGTTAGAATTTATACTGTAGATATGCAGTTCCGAGCAGTGAAATAAGTTCCTGTTCTGACTGAACAACACTTTGTACTTTTTTTGTAAGTTTTAATTTATTCATCTGTCTTTTTCCAGCTCAGAGTCGCCGGGTAAAGCCAGAAGAGGTCACACGCGCACACACGCACGCACGCACGCACGCACGCACGCACGCACGCACGCACACACACACACACACACACACACACACACACACACACAAACATACGCGCGCGTGCATTGTGTGAGAATACACGTACACACAGAGTGCACCTGTACTACGTGCGTGCGTGTACTCTCACACAATCCATGCAAAAGAAGGACATGATTCTCCAGCCATTCCTCTTTAAAAGCATCTCATAAACTCATGAATGACTAATTAATTAAGTATCTTTATACGTGGTGGTCTTTGGTGTTCATAGGAAATTTCAAAAGGATCAGTCAAGAATCGCAGTGAGTGCAGCATTCAAAAGAAAACCTTTCAGTCATGACCCCAGGGAGGCAGCGAATGTGTCATGACCACAAATCCAAATAACACACATATATAGATCCAATAAGACTGCGCAATGGGCGAGAGCTGGTATTTTTCCGACAGAGTTCAAGCAAGGTCGCAGTAACGGGAGGGCTGACATCACGGTGGGCCCGGGCGATTATCGGGCCTGATCCAAGAATAAAGAGCCGCTCTGTCGGGGAGCAGTTTGGAGCCGGACCAGCAAACAGGCAGCCGGGCACATCCCAAAGTTATCCTCGTCCGCCTGTCTCATGGACAAAATGTTCTCCGTTTCTTCGGGGCTCTTCATGATAAGCGGACGGGCAGAAATATCAGGCTGAATTAGGTTGGAGAGAAGAGGTGAGGAGAGGAGTGAAAGGACAGAAGAAAGTGTGAGACAAACAAAGCGAAAGGCCATTATCCGTCCAAACAAGACAAGACATGTCAGAGCAATTTTATACATTCAGGGGAAACCTCTCCTGCGGCATTTACCACTGTTATGAAAATGACCCAGTTTAACCGCCTATCAAAGGCGCGCAGCGTCTCAGCACTCAAGCCAAAACCTGCTCAAAGCTTCATGAGAACTGCAGCACAAAGCGTGCGGCTCCTTTAAGGTATTCGGCGGCGAACAAACCGCCCCAGGACGCTGTAGTGCAAACACAGTGATTCTTTCAAACAATCCATCATCAAGACATTATTGGAAATTCACATAAGAGATTAAATTGACTAATTTAGATGTTAAAAATCAATTTTTTTAAATTTTCATGTAATTTTTCCCCGGTGCAGGAAAGAAGGTGGAGGTTATTACTCTTTTCTATTCGCAAGCCTCTTTGTAATGAGTCTGGGAAAGCAGCCGGAGGAGTCGTTTGCAGGATTCACTGCTGCCTCTTTTGTCTATCTTTAGAGACATTACGGAAGAAATTGGGCTTGTCTCCGAAACTACGACATTTGCTGTTTTATGAGCAACAAGAAAAACGTGGGTGCTGCAGTTGGGACGTCAGCTGCTCACAGCGGAAACAGTTCGAGCCTGTGTGTGTGTGTGTGTGTGTGTGTGTGTGTGTGTGTGTGTGTGTGTGTGTGTGTGTGTGTGTGTGTGTGT
>JAUESF010039949.1:0-17852 GCA_032274765.1 Malacoctenus tetranemus | reverse complement strand
ACCCCCCCCCCCCCCGCCCCCCAGCAGCAGTCTGAAATGTCAATCGAGGGCAAGAATCGTTCGTGTTTTCTTGTTCAAACCAGAATCTGATCCGAACATCAGCTGTCAGAGCAGAGGCCGAAAGTCAACACAGGGGGTCCTCTGCTGGTGTAGCCCACCTGCCTCAACGCCCCCAACTGTTTGTTTTGAGATGATCTTTAAAATGTTGTCGCGGCGACGTCCCCCAAACTGCTACGATACGTTGTCGCCTGGGAAGGAACTGAAAACTCTCACATCTCGGAAAAAAAGCCTACCTGGACGGTGAAAGGTACCGATATAAAGCACCTCCTCATCATAAACAGACACGTATTTTCGACACACATAAAAAAAAAAACTTTAAAAAAGAAAAGAAAAACAATCAAATGAAATGCGTTTGAAAAAAGCTGTTCAGTAAATATGGAAATGAAAGGAAGAAACGAAATAGGTGTTCCTCGTCCAACTGGAGGATTTCAAACAGCTGTTTCTCACGTTCTGCATGGAGCGTGTATAACGACACACGTCATAATATAAAAAGAACATTTGGTGTCTTCATGAGCTTTTCCACCTCCATCCAGGATCACCCTCCCTCCCTCCCTCCCTCCCTCCCTCCCTCTCTTTGTCTCGGCATCACCGCGCACGCTTTTAACATCTCACCTCCGCTTTCGACGCTTAAATCTGCCACTTTCACCCACACCCCTCTGTCTCACCCTAACCCCTCCTCCCCGGCCGCTCTCACGTCTCCCTCTCCGCTCTCAGTGTCAGTGACGGGGTCTGTTACACGAGCGGGCTGCCAGCGTGCCCCCCCTCCGTGCCAACTTCTCCCTGCTCGGGGGGTGGGGGGCGATGTGGTGAGCAGCTCTTTATCTCCGGGAAACAGACACGTCCGATCACCTCCTGGTGGGGGGAGGGTGGGGGGTGTAGGGGGGTGGGGGTGCTGGTGTGGGCAGGGAGGGCGAGGAACAGGAGTCCAGCGGGTTTTGTGTGTGTGTGTTTTTTTCCTCATGCCTCTCCCTCCTCCCCGTACACTGGAGTCCAAGTTATCCAACAAATGGGGACACGCTTTGGTGCGCACTGAAGGTCTCGCTCCCCCAGTCTGAAGATCGGGATAATTTATAATTCACGTATTAATTAACATACATCACCGATGCCCAGAGGGCGGCGAGGGTGGTGTAATTAAATACCTTTCTCCATCCCAGGCATTCCCACTTTCCATCGGCAACAGTTGCAATCCGAGGAAGCGGCCGGTGCCGACCTGCGTGATGCATTTGCAGGAGAGAAAAAAAACAAAAAAACGAGAAGTAAAAAGCGCCTTTTGTTTCAGAGTCTGTCTCCTCTGGTTCGCGCTCAGTCGTTCATCTGCCTTAAAATAGGCTCTCCACCCAGAAGATGATAGAAATGTGTCTTCACAGTGGCTGGCTCCAGTTTTTTCCTCGAGGCCAGTGCTCTGTTTGTGTTGTTTTTAAGGCTCCAGTGCCTCCACCCGACCCGAGCGACACCCTGGTCAGAGGCAGAAAAAGTGAAAAGAAAAAAGATTACTGGCGTGTTTTCTTGGGAAAACTTATCTTGAAAGGCTGTGTCCGCTCGGTTACAGCAGTCGTCGAATGGCCACGTGTTAAGTCGAACAAATCCTCCCTCATTTCGCTGCGAAACCTGTTTTTTTTTGGGGGGGGGGACCGATGCTCCCTCAGCCGGGCAGCATTTGTTGATCACTATGCAACATGCATTCGCGGCAGCCCGCTTTCTCCACTGGTCCGCTTAATCATCACCCCAGGCTTTTTTTTTTTTTTTTACTACCTGCTTCTCATTCCCCCTCCATCGCTGTCCAGCAGCAGCAGGTCTGCTCGCAGCATCAATTTCCTCCAGTTAAATATATCCACAGCCTCGTCAAGGTGCGGTGGTTGCCACGCGCAACATTAAGCAGGTTTGGTGTGTTTTTTTTGTTTTTTTTTTTTTTTTACCAGCAAGTTAATAAATGTCTGTTACGAAGAAAAAACATCTGTTAATCTCAGGAAATGATTGCACACAGAGAATAGAATAAAATAAAAAAAAAAAGGTTCTATTAAGAGACCCACTAAAACCCACCTCATCAATGTCGTTCAGTGGTAACGTAGAAATATGGAGGCAATTAAGCTGCACCTCTAAATATGGTGTATTCTAAAGAGGTGATAGAAGAGTAATGAGCTCAAAATAAAGTTAATAAAATTTCTCCCGCTACGACTCCGATGGGAGGGTTGCTGATTAATAACCCGTAACACTTTTTTTTATGCGTGTATTCTTTATGAATTATTATTGCAATTTGTTGAGGTTGGGACAGGGGAGCTGCTGCTCTGCACGGGGTGCCCTTTAAAGACTGAGGTGGTTTCTTAAGGGGCATTTCGAAACAATGGTGCAAATAGGAGACGCGAGCTCAAATCGACTTGCGGCCATTCAGGTGGATTTATAGACGATGTGCATTGTTTTTAATTAATTTTTGTTTTGTTTTTTTGGTTGCAACCTCTTTGCGTCATCTGGTTTCAGCTCCACAGAGTGGACGTCTGCTTTGTCCAGCGGCTGCCAGGTACTTCTGCAATTTCCTGGCTCGGCGGAATCACTTCCTCCCGTCCCGTGGTCCCCATGGCGACCGCACACGGCCAACATAATAAATGACGCTTTTTTTTTTTTTATTCTTATCAATGCTAATTCAACAGGATATTATAAGTACATACATGTGTAGAGAGACATTGCCACTATTAGGAGAGATTCTTAACTTTTTTGCAGTAACACAACTCAAAATTTTAGACACATCATCACAAGCAATATCGACAATACTGAGTGCTGAATGGTCATGTTGAGACATAGTGGATGTTTGGGTCGATTATTGCAGTGATTATTACAAACTCAGGCGCTAGTTTATGTTCAAAAATCAAATGACTTCTGGGAAATGAACAGAACAATACAAAAAACTGCAAAGATTTGAGGCTGAGACGAAAATACTCTTAAGTTTCAAGTTGAAGCTCAGTTATGTTCAGTTCATAGAAAACAAAAGATTTACTGAGTGAGCTCTTCACTCTGTTATGACCACTTCAGTATATCGCACGTGAACTTTAAAAGGTATTTTTCAAAAGCAACAAGGAGACAAGAACATAAAGTCTCGACCACAAAGCATCGCAATTAAATGTCGAGTTTTCCGCTGCAGTTGCATCTGGTTGATATGTCCTTATATCAAGATGGAACAGTAGTCCTATAAATTAAAAATAGTCCCATGGATGGGTACTGAACTGAGAAAGTGGTTTTCAAAACAAGCAATCACCTGCTGAGAGTGGCTCCTGCTGAGATTCCCACCTCTCATGGGGAGCAGAGGGAAAGGGGGCAACAGATGTCCAATAAAGACAAATAGACTTGGCAGCGGCTCAAAAAAAACAGGCTCATCCGAAAGAGGAAAAGTCCTCCACAAAGTGTTTACCATGCAAAGCACGCTCGTCTGCCGGAGAGAGTGATGCAATTCAGTGTTTGTCGGATACTTTATTTTTCAGTTGAGCTCTGACGTAATCGTCCAACTGGAGCCTTTGTCAGCACATCTCGTTCACTGAGTTAATGCCGTCAAATGTCAAAGTCATCTCCCCAAAGTACACGTGTGGTTTTAGACAAAGATTGAACGGACACGATTAAACTTTGATCCATTTCTGGAGACGAATTCTTCCCACAAACTCTGTTTACATCAAAATCACACTGAGGAACGAGTGTTGTTACTTTACTTCTTTCAAGTTTAACATAACAGTCAAACAACGCCTCAGACTCTGACCTCATATCACTCAGCCTTCAATGCAGCAGTGGCCATTCTGTACAGCATAACCTTGTTTCTTTTAAACTTCCAGCAGACATAGTCCATCTTTTTTTTTCCCTTCTTCTTTTCTCCAGTTTAAAAATATGGTGGTGCTGCAGACAATAATACAGTCTCTCAAACTGCCCGAAGGTTCGAGATAGTGTATCAGAGCGCGGCAGCGCCCGTATTGTGTTTCTCTGAGGGTTGGAGCTTTGCCATCTCCCACCAAAGAAATAAGTCACTTTGGATGTTTCGCACTTCTTGGGTGACCACATTGGACGGGGTCGGCGGGAGGCCATGTAAGGACAGGCCGTGGAAGGGAAATATTTGTTTGGCCACAGCGATGATATAAGAGGAGCATTTTTTTTCTTTATACACTATTGTCATTTCTGTTTTATTCAGGCTTTTTCCAGGAGATGCCAAGACTCCTCTCCTGCCACACACTTCTTTTACTGCTTATCTGGACAGATGTAAAAGTGTCCCCGACAGCGTGACCTCGTCTCTCTATTGTGTCCCCGGGTCTTTCCCTTAGGCCTCCTCCCAGTGGGACATGCCATGACCCCCCCCCCTCCCCAATCCATCAGAAACAGATGCATGGGCTACCTCAGCACCTTGGCATCCCTCTGGAAAGAAGCTAAGTTCATTTATAAGAACTAAAACTTTATCTGCAGGGGAGAAAAATATTTGATTTTTGTGAAGTTTTTTTTAAATCACGTCTCTTATTTTGAAAGTGCAAGATGGCGAACGTCTCCTGCCCACCTCCCTCTGAGAGTGTTTTGAAGGCGGGAGACGGCAGCAGGTTGTCTGTTTGGCTAAACAGTCTGTGGGAAACGTTCCCAGGAATAGCTCGTTTTGTGACGTCGTGTTGCTAGTTTACGTTTTTATTTAGTAACCCTGTCACTGACTAAAGTCATCTTCATCCTGGGATGTTCACGTGTCTGATAACTTTCTCAGTTTACCCGAGTAGAGTCAACGTGAGGCAAAGTGTCTTGTCATCTCCTGTCAGCACAAAAAACACCTCCGGAGTAAAAAAAAAGGCTGGAACAGCTTTTATTAGCTCCACTGTTTTACCAGAAACATTCAAACAAACAAAAAAAAGAGACGAGAGTGAAAGATCACAAAGTATTGTGTGAATGTTTTGCAGCGTAGTTAATAACGACACATTCCTGCTCAAATTGTTTTACCGATCTGTCAGCTTGATGAAGCTACCGGGGAGCCAGGAAGGGGGTCTCGGGAAGGGATGTGACGCCCCCCAAATCAGACACAGTGTTACGAGGGATGTTTGACCTGTATAGGATACACTAAGCCATATTAGATCTTGTCGACCTTGTCGAAAATGATCCCCATGCTCAACAAAAACGTGAAATATGCTTTTATTTCATTTTGACAGATCAAATAAAGGTTTCACAAATCAATCCAAATAAATTCTTGTATATATTACGACCCAATGCTAAACTCCTTCTCACGCCCTTGAGCTTTGTGTGTGCTTCGATTCACGAACTGTTAATTTTTGTCCCAGCTGACGATTATGTGACTCGGGACTTTGCGAGTGTCATCAAGTTTTTCAATTTAACTTTAGCTTCCCTCTGACCTGCTGCCACACTCACCGTCGAGCGCGCTTCTTCCCAGGTTTCTTTGTGATGATCAGTCCGTGTAATCTCGCTTGTGAATCTGCTGAAATGTCAGGATCCATATAAAACGACGCGGGACAAAAGCAGTTTATTTGGCCGCTCAGTTTTCCACACGTTGGCGTCACTGTTTCATCACAGCGAAACAACTTTGTCAGTCTGCCCATCGCTCTTGGCCGCACAAAAAGACAGTCTATTTCGGAGTTTCTCTGTGCTGTAATGAGGGCGAGGGGGTCTTTTTAAAGATACCATCTCTGCCAAAAGGTGCTGACACGCTGGAAATAGAAATTGTTACTGTAAGGGCACATTAATATGGACACTTGAATTACGATGTCAGTGTGTGGCTTCAACAATTACTGGCAAATTAGCATAAGAACAGAAATAGCTCCACTGTGCCCTGCTGTGTGCAGAGTTAAGAATAGTTTTGGCTGCAAACTCAGTTTATACTCTTGGAAAAAGGGAAAACCACCAATTTCCATGTGATGAGAGAGGCAATCTTTGCAGCTCTTCAATGAAATTTAGAACTGCCCCCCCATCCTACACCTCCTAATTACAAAAAGACACTATTAATATTCTGATGGCTCATCGAGAAGAGAAATGGTAATAACATTGCACAGGATCACGTTTTTCTGTTCTATGCATCTCATTAACACTCGTTTGGCACCGATGTTTTAAACGGCAGAGACACACACACACACACACACACACACACACACACACACACACACACACACACACACACACACACGTCATCTGCACAAGGATAATTATGGGCTGCTCCATGCAAAAAGAGAGCCCAAGAGGAAGTCATGTCAGATCACTATGATTAAGAGCTAAGCGTCATTTGTCCAGAGCCTCCTGACCTATGATCAGATTATTAGGCCCGTCCTCCGCACAGGAGACCAAAATATCGAGCAAATGACCAAAAAGCAAAAGTCGCAGAGGCCTTGATTAGCTCACCTGAAGTCAGACAAGCCAGAAAAGGAAATCGAATCTAATAAATATGTGTGTTTGGCTTTTTTTTATTGATGCTGTACATTCACGGGTGAACGTGAGGACGAGAATGTCAAAAAGAAGGAAATGACTGTAAAGTGGTGGCATTCATTTCAGTCCAGCAGCCACAAGCAGACTAAATTTTTATGAAATGTTGTCACTGTAAAGAAGGATAGCTGCAAAATGACCTTGTTCTAATGGTTACCATGTACACTTTAAAACTGTAAACTTTGAGTGCTTCACAAGTAATAAGGAAGGTGTCTTTTTTCACAGTTTCATTGTAAATCGAAGTGTCACAGTTGTGGTATGATGTCCATTACACTGTGTATCAGTGTTTTCTTTTGTTTTGTTTTCAAATAATGTCTCTTTTGTCATCGCGCCCTCGTGTCTAAAGAGATTTTCTTGAGAACACTCTACAGACTGCAGCTGTAAGTGGTTCGAGGATACGGATGATCAGTTCGGGGCAGAGGTGTGATATAGAGTTGCGGCATCGGTCCATTCTCTTTTAGTCTTTTCTAGTTCATCTTTTTGGCCGAATTGAACCCTTAGCCAGGCAGTTTTAGCCCACGTCCCACAAATTTAATGCCCCAAAATTGAGGCGCGCCCGGAGAAACGATAGGAACTCCACCGGCTCCCTGCTTTGTCTTGTCTGTTC
This sequence comes from Malacoctenus tetranemus, assembly GCA_032274765.1. NCBI lineage: Eukaryota > Metazoa > Chordata > Actinopteri > Blenniiformes > Labrisomidae > Malacoctenus > Malacoctenus tetranemus. The sequence continues at coordinate 10,756 of JAUESF010039949.1, read as the reverse complement.
GAAGTTTGGATTAATAGCAGGAAAGGTTCTTTTGCAGGAGGGGGTTACTGCGTTGACCAGTGCGTTCACTGTGAGCAATCAAGCCTGTGATGGTAGACTGTGATGAGATGGTATCGGGGTGGTCAGGCTATTAACAGCTCATGCAAATTAATTTTCATAGAGACAGACAGGGAACTGCAGACACTGAGGACGAGCCGGGCACTCGTGTGCCCAGGGGTCCTTGGGGGGAGGGGGGTAGACTGAGTCAGAAAGAGAGAAAACATTGGCTGGTGGTACAAAGAGGAGACTGCTTTGAAAAAGTGGGAGGAAGGCGGGGTGAGAGTCAGGTGGAGAGACGGGACACATGAAGGGAGGCACCGAAACAAACCGTAAAGCTATCGGGAAAACAGGAGGTGAGAACAAGAGAGTCAATGAGAGGGAAACTCTTCAACTGAAGTTAAAAAGGATCCATTGTCACAGACTGGTTTTTAGGTTTGTGTTAAACCCTTCTTTAAGTGGAGTATTCCAGCGTTTATCTATGCAACAATGATTGCACAGTTACATTAGGTAAACATTATGGATGAGACTTCATTTTGAATAATCGATTACTGGAAATAACGTTTCTGTTATTTGTGCTTAAGTTATGAAAACAAGTTTCTCAGCACACCTGAGTTCCTTTCAGTGCCGAGAATACCAGAGCAACAGATGCGTCACAACAGATGAATTCATGGTCCGATGAAAAGAAGTTCAAATGTGAAAAAAAAGCAGTCAGATGGAAGCCTGGGTGGGACCAAGGTTGTGTTTCAAAAAACAGAAAATGCAACAGTTATTTGCAAATCCCCAAACCAAGTCGTCGGCGCCGCCTGATTGTGAATCGCGGTTTCTTATGGTGGCTCGGAAATCAGCACCGAATACTGTCGCTCAGCTTTGTGCCGATTAATTTTGTTTCAGTTTTTTTTCCCCTTCCACCTGATCCCCGTCAAAGTCGTGTTTAACTGATAAAATCGTCATTCTGGACAATTCTGAACACAGCCAAAGCCAACACCACTGACACAAATCCTTGCGTTGCTCTTCCATCTATTATGTAATCGTTGGCACCTCCAGAAAATGCCTTAATTCACGACAGTTTTACAGGCTGGCTGTTTACATGCAACGGCTTAAAGGCTTTCTCTCGTTTGCCTGTAGTAAATGAGTTGCCATCTGCTTCGGCGTCGCTATATCTTTCAGTCCCGCAAACGGCTCTGTCCGCACTTACGCAAGCTCCACTGAGCCACAATGGACGAGCCACCAGGCCGGTCGTCCACCAGGAAGGATGCTCTTCAGATGCGGTCCTGCTGCATTATACCAGGAAACAATCTAGTCAAAGGTTGTGCCGTGCCAGGGGGAAAGGTCTGTGTAATAGCTCCCTTATGACTCCCTTATGTCCCTTATAAGAATTCAAGGAGGTTGCTTTCATGCTTTTTTTTAACCTTAATGTGAATCTCTCAAGAGCCTGTCCTGCCAGCTCTCTGGCAATGATAGTCCAGAAAGGTTTTACAAGCACTTTCCAAGAGAGGAGCTGTTTTATAGTTTGCGGATGCGGATTATTGGCCATTGATTTTTTTTTTTTTCTTTTTTACCCTTCCTCGGATTACTCCCCACGGAAGACGACGGTATAAATCCAAGTATGCTCCATCGCTGTACAGCTCAAGGTGTCCCCGCAGTGTGAATCCAAAGCGGTGGAGGACGGCAGAGTGTGTTGGACTCTCACAATTTACTGTTGTCACTGTTGACTGTAATTTTTTTTCTCCATATCACTATATATGCATTTGTGGGTTGTTGTTTCTTTTTTTTTCCCTTCTTCGGCCGACACACCAGATGTTTTATTCAACATCGTCTGCTCATCCCCACATTGTAAGAGATATTTATCTGAGAGGGACCAGCATGTATGTGAAAAGGGCAATTCATCCTGATGTGTGAAAATTCGCCCACGCACCCATGGGTACGCAGAAGGGTTGAATATCGATGGAATGGCAAGCATAAAGGGAACGTAAGCACTGTTAATAATTCATGTAGGCACACTCCATTAACTATGCCACAGCAGAGGCCTGAGGGCCGTTTTAGAGTGGGATGGAGGAGAGAGGTTAGCTCACTTCCCACTGAGCTAAGTGCTGTGATCCCGTGAATCTGTTGGGTTAAAATGTACCTGTAATTATAACAATGGGATGGGAAAAGAAAAAAAAAACACTGCTGCTGCTCGGGTGGTTCTGTTGTATTGTAGGGTGGAAAAAACCCCACAACAGTTTGTTTTGGTTTCGGGTCAACGTTATTTTTCCAAAAGAATCCATACTGGCCCAGACATTAGCGCCTGGGCTTAGATTAAACACAGCGACACTCTGGCTAAAATACGAGCAAATACAAAAAAGCTTTCCTGTAACACTCTGAATATGGAAAGTTGATTACGCGGCAGTGGTGATGTTAAAACGCGCCGTCACTTAGAGATAAAAGGCCCGAAGGAGCCCGGTGGCACGCAGACTCCACGCGTGATATATGAAAACGAGCGAGAGCCGGTGCGGCCCGGCCTGATGGATAGGATGGGTGGGGTGGGGGTGGGGGGACGTAGCCACTCCCGCGCCGTGTGCTCCAGCCGGCGCGAGGCTCGTCTCCCCCCGCCGACCTCCAACCGGTGCTCCGCTCTCCGACTTGATAGTCAACAAATCAGCCAAATTGCCACCTATCGAAGTGGAGCGCGGCGTCTCGCCTTTAATATTATAGAGTATTGCAAATTTCATTAGATGTGATCAGATAACACAATAGGCGGCGCGCCACTCCACAGAATAACCCCGCACCGCTCTCATTTTCCTTCCCTCTCTTAAGCCTTCGTATGATTCGTCTAAAGGCTCCTGTCGGCCCTAATTGGCGAGCTGCCCCGCGTCGGGCTGACTTTATTGATCCCCGCCTGCAGCCTCCACCGCACCTAATCATTTAGAAATTTAAATTCTTTTTTTTTTTTTTGTAGGTCGGGCAGAAGTCGGCTCCTGACGTGCCGTGTGCTCCCCGGGCATATCGGAGTGCAGCGGGACTGGAGCAGGCTTCAGTCGGTGGGAAGTGTTGTCTTAGCTCGAAGGCCCCCAGAGTGAATGTCGAGAAAATAGCCGGCAGCGACCCCCCCGACTCTCCCAAGCTGGAACTCATTGCCCCCACCGCCCCCCCCACCCCTGCAACCCCTCGGCTGGGTGAGCCGCGCAGCACAAGGCTTGTCTCTGGCCGACCCCGGCGAGTACTCTATTTCCAGATCTACTGGCCCAGATGATGGCTTTTTCCACATCAATGGACACAGTCACAAATATAGCAATTCAAAAGGTGGAAGCGGCAAGCAGCAGCGGTAACGGCAGCTCCAAGTGGAGAGGAAAGAGAGGACGAGCGATGCAAGTAGTGGCAGTAGGAGTGCTGCATAGGAGGTGTGAGTCACCCTCAGCGAGGGGCTCTCCATCTGGCCAGTCAGCTGAGTTGCAGCCCCATTACATTTTATCTTGTCCCGGTGTAAATATCTATGCTATCATGCATTGTGCAGCTCAGCAAACATTTCTCTATTAATCTTAGCGAAAAGAGAAGAGAACTCCGCGAGAATGGGTGCTTACACTGTAATGATCCTCATGACCCTGCTGAGACAGGAAACCTTATGTCACGAAAATAGCCTCCCTCTTTCTTCCTTCCAGTCGGTTCCGGGGAAAAAAAAAAAAAAAAGAAGAGAGAAAGTTTGGAGTATTTATGTGGCGCGTTGTGCAGCTTGTGGGAGCTCGACATCCTTTTTGGATTTTTTTTTTCTCCCCCACGAAAGATAATGGACACAATGGGAAATTTGGAACCTTTGATCTCTGAAAGTTTGGCCTCGTTCAAGCTGAGCTCAGCTTTTAATCGGATAAGCGTTCTGTCCACACTGTAGTCAATGAATCCGGGAACCAAAAAAATGATTAAAACCAAACAATGCTGTCAGACCCCCGCGTCTCCTCAGTGTGTTTGCGCTTGGTAACGTCAATCTTTATTTGGCTGTTTCAGGTTCCATGTTGACCCGAAAAAAGATGTCCCAATTTTCCCAGAGTCTGCACCAAAGTCTCGTCCGTTGCATGCGTAACCAATTTCTTTGCCAGTATTGCCTTCCCCTTCTTCATAGAGGTGAGCTTTATGCATATGTGCCACCTACAGGCCTGCTGTACGCACTACAGCATTTTTTGGGGGGCGGGATTCAGCAATATTCCGCGGATGGAAATCTCCTGATTCGGCGCCGTTGCTACGGGCAGTTTTTTGGGGGGGAAAAAAAACCCCTGATACGTTTCCATCTGTGTGTTCGGTTCTGGGTACATGTGAGCAGTCCGCAAATGATGATGAAAAAAGTGGCCGAGCGCCGGCAACATCAAAGAGCAGCGAGCAGGCGCTTTTCCATGATTTAATGGCCTCTGCTGTGGAGCGGATACATGAATGAGCAGACGGGATGTTTAACCTTGGAAGCTCCATGCAGGAGAGCAGGTTTGACCATCTCCTGGTTCAGAAGTGAGTGTCAGAGCCCAGACAGCTTGGGAAGCTGGCGACACCCCCCCCCTCCTCTTTGTGGACAGCGGTCATCCTTGGGGTCTTCAAGGTCCGTGGTTTGATCCATATTTTTGCCACTACATGTCCTTGGAAGAGATGCCAAACATCGGATTGCTCCTGATTGAGTGCAAGCACCTCGCTTGGCAGCTGCTTAGAATCGGTAAGCATTTTGTACGCCGTCAAGCACTTTGGGATGCTGTATCAAGCAAAAAGGTATTGTAGTAATTCACTATTGTAGTACTTGCAATTTGTATTGTATTTCTGGCCATTGTGAATGTATTAAAGCCAACAGCGCAACAAAGATCAGGCTAATAGTGTCATTTTATTTATATCTTTAATCCAATTACATAGTGTATTATTATTGGTATTTGCAGATATCAAAATGCTGGCTTTACTGACCCCCTTTTATCTGTATTTTAGCTGTCAAAGGAAAACGTTCACAATATGAAAAACCATTAATTTATCAAGTCCTCCACAGTCTGAATATTAACCTCTGAAGATGATGAAGGGAGGAGAGGTGGTGGACGTGAATGTTGTCCTGTGGCTGGTGTTCTTGAGAACGCGTCACGTCACGACATCGGGACTCCTTCACACACGCTTCAGTCATGCAATACAAGGCACAACCGAAGGGCTAGCATCTGATTTCGGTCTCTCCTGATCGGCCAGCTAATAGAAGTGTGTAGAAGATGCAGTCAGACGTGACTAAGTTGATTCTACTTCTAAATTACCTACAGTGAAACTGATGACTGAACAATGTTGACCCGCTCGTAGGTCACAAACTAAATTTTAGAGACACTCTCCGTTTTAGGCAAATAATAACCCTTCCATTATTTTGAGTGGTCTCCCAAGAAAAATGATTGAAACCTCACAATAACTATTCCAGATGAGAGGCGGTAAAATATCCTTTAAAAAAAAATACTGTTGTACATCATTGGCAAAGGCCACAGAATGTATCATTGCTATTCAGGCCAACACAGCCTTCTTCACACGGTGCAATTCATTCAAGACTCTGCAAGCCTTGAAGTCTTAATCGAAAAGCATACATGCCGAACATTTCAGTCTTTGTTATCTTTATTTATTCCCGTCTCTAAAAATCACAAAATAAATCTGTTTGAAAAGAAATTCTTCCGGCTGATTTGGCATCAACCGGCAAGACAGCAGGAAAAAACCCGAGAAGAAAAAGATTCCGTCGCTGGATCGTGTTGTCTCCTGTTGACATAATCGAATAAGTTATAACTCTTCGGCAAATTTCCGACGATAGAACGCATTTTTGATGTCGGGGTATTATTACTGACATGAATCGATACAATGGCCTCTGGATGGGTCCAGATGTTCGGAGGGGTCAATTCACAAAATCAAACAAAATAACAACAAAAAAGAGAAATATATTCTAACTGTGGTAAGCAAATGAGCGGTCTGGAGGCCAGCATGCCGGATTGAAGCATATTTGGCCTGTTGTCAAATATCCGATTTGGGAAAGGCAGTGTCGGCTGTGCGGGGCCAAACTCTGAGCCCCAAGCAAGCCTCAGTGAGACACAACAGAGCAGCTGTGTGGAAGAAAAAATATCCATCAACTCGGAGAAATCGGAATCTAATTCCTGATTTCAGAGCCTCTCATAAAGGGTCTGAATACACCTTGACCACTCCCGGTCGGGTGAATATTTATTGTCAATCACGCTCCGCAGAGGCAGCAGGCTTAAATTGAATTATATATGGCGAGTTCATTCCCCTGCCTGGACCTACACTATGAACTCCATGTGGGCGTCCCTTTGGAAGTGTCCCTGCTCGGTGGTGTTGCTGTGGGATAATATATTCCTCTCACAAACCTCAGTGAAGGGGGACCTCTTCCCCGGTTACCCAGTCAAAGTGAGGAAGGAAACTTTGCTGGGGACGAAACTGTTCCGCAGAACCAAACGCGCTAAATAATTTGATCTTGCACTATCACATTTGGGATAATTAATTTCATGGCCTCCCTCAACTCTTAAAAATCCCTCTGACACGCAGGAAACACAAACCGATTATGGTGGGAGCTGTAGTTATTTTAAGTCTCCTAATTAATTTGATAGGAATCTGATTAATTGACTTTAAAGGCAAAAGTGAAGTGAGGGAAATTAAAACCCTCGTTTCCCTTCAATTGGAATGAAATGTGTTTTTGTGGCCCCTGTTGCAGAACAAAACTTTGAAGTCAATGATCAATGTCAGAGGTAAGATTGGGGCCAAAGATTATCAGAAAGGTAAAGAAAAAGCAACTCGATACCACCGTGGGCTAGCACGGTAATAAACAAAGTTCAGATGCTTAACAGCTGGCTTACTTTCATCAGTTATTCAGTCCTCCTTAGTTGTTGCAGTGTCAAGCATTAACAGAGTTCAGAAAAGGCTACAGCAAACTGCAGAAAATTGATATTAGTGGTGCGACCGCGGTTCCTCGGAAGTCTTGCAACTCAACTTTTGTGTGTGTTTGTGTTTAGTCTGGTATCTCCCCCTTTGTTGGCTCCTGGAAACTACATATGACCCTCTCTTTCACAGGGATGACAAAAGAAATTTGTTTCCGAAATGTTTTCTATGAAGTCTTGGAAAAGCTTCCATCCACCTGAAATCGCTGCAGTTAGTTTAACAATAAAAATAGAAGAACACACAAAGCACCTATTCAAACAAACCACCAGTGAGCATTCAAGTTAAGGGAGAAGAAAGTATGATGTCGTCTTCATTTCAGCCTCCTTTACCTTGTTGCAGAGATACAACTGCATTGAATTATGTATTCACTGCAGGAATGGTTTTCCACAGATACATGTCTTCCAGGAAGACAGGACACCAATTTGATTAGAAGCAATAAACAAAAATAGGTGTATGTAGCTACTCTTGCACTCGTCTCTGTGTCTCCTGGTGCACACCAAGCTTGTGGAGCTGACCGGTTTTGAGCCATTAGGAAGAATTAGGTCAAGGTTAAGCATTCAGTTGCGATTGTTAGCCTTGACTGTTCTTCATGCGGTAAGTCGTCGACCATTCAAAGAGCCACGCAAAGTAAGAAACCCCGATCAACTGCAGTCGTGGTTCTTCTATTGTCAATATACATTTATTCATATCATTCGCTGATTGGCATGAGAGGGGGCATGCCAGGTCCACCATAAGGCAGAAAGAGTGCAACACATTCCCATACAGACGTACACACAACAATAATCGTAATGTTCTTAAATCTGAGTTTAATCCTTCACTCTTTTCGTACTTAAACAACTAAAGGAGTGAAACCAAAACGAGACAACGTCAAGTTTGCGTCTCTCCTCAAAGCGCATGCAGTCTTCACGCAGGCCGGGGCTATATGTGAGGCTTCTGGAGCAAAGCTCGGTGTGTGGCTGCCCACACACTTCCTCGGTGCGCGCAAAACTGCTGCAGTCCCAAGTCTGCCGTGTGAAGCGGCTTTCCATGCATACAAATATTTTATGTATGAAAATACCAGCATGAAGCCACTGAAGCAAAACCATGGCTGTGTAAGGGAATGCTAATAAAGATCCAGAGGGTATAGAGAAAAAAAAAGAAAAGAATTAATGGTTGTGTGCATGCACATGTGCAGAGACGAGGTGTGTACAGTGCACAATCTGGACTTTGTTTTTGTGAAAAATGCTAATCCTGCCGGAGCAACACTCACAACTGTTGCCATCGCACGAACGCGTTCCGTCATTGTGATCAAAGAGAAAATTGGAGGAATTACAAGGCATTTATTAACCACTTTTTTTGTGTGTGTGTGTGGCGCGACCGCTAACTACAGTTAATTAATTTACCTGCTGTGTTCACTTAGAGTAAATGGAACCGTCCTCGTTTTCATTAATTATCAAGAGCGGAGGTGATGTGGAAAGAGTTTATGAAGTCGATACCCCCCGGCGATTATTAGGCGGAGCTGGATCCAGAAGATGGAAGGATGCCAACCGGCGGCATCTCTCTGCATATCTGTTCTCATCATATACACATAAAGGCTCTGGCTTAGCTGGACCGCAGTCGGTGTCGGAGCGGTTCACGACTGCTATCGGTGGGCTGATGGCAATATCAAGACGACAGCTCCAGAAAAAGAATAGGGAGGGAAAAAAAAACTCCATCAAAATCAAGCAAATCAAAAAAAGCCCTTCGGCTTCCATCAGGAAAGCTAATATTTTGTATGAAACTCTTCCTGGATCACTAACCCCCCCCCCCACCACCACCACCCCCTCTCTCCCCGCTCCAGTTCTCCGGTCCGTGATGGATTGCGCAGTCATTGTTCAGCCGAGACAGCCTTTAAAAGACTTAAGATAGATAAGATGAAAGAGAGCCGGCATTGTCTTCCAGAAAGGAAATTTGTTTATACGGTGCCGCGGCGTACGTGGCAATATAAAGGGAGCAGTAATACAAGACACTGACAGTTCACAGCTCATGCACAGCATTGTCTACATACATGGGCGAGAGATGCTTCCAAAGATAGACACGGTGCACCGAGGAGGTGAAAATACAGAAATGAAGCCGTGTACTGCTTCTTGTTTCGGGGAATAATACACCGCCGGTTTCTTTGGCTCACTCAAAAAAGGAAAAAAAAAGGAAAGAAAAATCCCACAAAGCAACAAGTTTCCAGTTTGTCGAAGCATTTGTGAGTAAGACCCGGCAAAACAATGCTGTCTTTGCACAAGTGTTGATTCAGTAAGAATGCAACTTTGGAGAGTCGCCCCCCCCAAAAAAAATGTCACTTTGAATTTTCCTGAAACATGTGCAAACAAAGCAGATGGGAAATTTCAGAAACATCATACCCTCATTTTGAAAATATTCAGTTTTGACCTCAGCGGGGTCTTCATACACCTCAGGGATGAGCACGGAGGCTCGGCTATTTGAATAAACACAACCCAGTCGACTGTGGCTCTTTGCACAACCAGCGCCTTTGTGGAAATGTGCTAACCTATTCTTCTATATCTGGCAACATTGAATCGAACAGCCCATGTTAGTTTCAACCATCCTTTAAGTTTTTTGGGTGCTCGGCCGCGTTCAAGATCCATCAAAAGGCAGAAAACACAAAGTGACGTGCGTTTAAACGGACACCAAATGGGAAGGGAAAGAAAAGGGCTGAAATCGCTTGACAAGAGGGAGAGATTATTTAGCGGGGAGCCGTTCCTCTGCTAAGCGCTGGCTCGGAAACGCTAATATTTCTGTTTTACATTAATCCGCGCTTGGCAGTCACCTTTGTGGGGCAGGCTTGTTTGTTAGTATCTCCAAAAACAGCCCTGGCATTACTTACATCAATGCACTCCAAGGTCTGTATTGAGAGACAGAAGTGTAACAGTGAACAGAGAAAGAGAGAGGCAGCGAGCGAGGAAGGAGAGAACCTCAGCCAAGGAGACAGAGAAAGAGAGAGAGAGAGAGATGAGGGAGAGAGAAAAGACCTACAATGAAAAATAACTCCAAAACCAACACTTCGAGAGGCTTGGCAATCACAGCGGGGGGGTTTTGCAGGCATCACAGACAACAGATTCGCAAACAACACTCCGGTCTGGAATAGTGTCACCCCATGATTGATTTCCCCCAAGCCGACTGATAAGTTTTCTGGGGTAGGCAATCTGTGAAGAAACGAATCAGTTGAGGTGAAAGAAAAACAATGTTTGAACCCGATGCATGGCAGCCAATACTTTGACGAGTAACATTTGCTCAGGGGTCAGTCACCTTGGAAAGGCAATCTGTGGGGAACAGCGGTGCTGACTATACTGTAAAGTAACTGCTCTTTCCCCGGGGGCTTGCCTTCTTCTTTTTTTCTACCCTCTCTTCTGAGGTTTCCCTAACAAGTTTCCACTGAGACAAATTTTCACCACTTGTCCGCATTACTGGGCCCCATCCCGAAATCTCACTGTCATTGAGTAGTGGAGGGTCATTGCTTGTATTTATTACTGGTGCTTTTTTTTCGGTGAGCATCATCAAAGGTGCATTTATACTGTTAAACTTTATTCTCTCCACATTTTTCCATTACAAAGCCAGGATTGAAAATGTATTTTTTGGCTTGTTTGTTTGTTTGTTCTGTAGTTCTTTATCCTTCTTATTCATTATGTGGCTTTTATGGCGGCGGTTCCCCAACCGATTTTGCACCGTGGACCGATTATTCGCAATGCAATTTTTCCATGGACCAGTGTTAGGGGTGTGTGTGTGTGTGTGTGTGTGTGTGTGTGTGTGTGTGTGTGTGTGTGTGTGTGTGTGTGTGTGTGTGTGT
>JAUESF010039904.1:8101-18699 GCA_032274765.1 Malacoctenus tetranemus | reverse complement strand
GCTTGTGGCCCAGAATTGGGACAGTGGGAAAATTACTAGAAGTGTGTGTGTCTGTTTGGACATCGTCTGTGACACCGCTTCACAACATGTTTGGTTAAAGTCCAGTTTCATGAATAATTCAGTGTTCATCACAAAAAATTCGACAAACATGAAATTTCAGCAGAATAATAATTTATTGAGACATTTACCTCGATAGAAGCGTTCTCTTATCATCATTAAAAATATACAGCATCATTATAGGCACAATAAATACACACTAACTTCAATACGTCTGAGTGAAATAACTTAATTAAAGAAATCAACAACACACACACACCAAAATTATCAACTGATCATACTTTAAGATTCATTCAGCTCCCTTTAATTTGTGAACTTCAGGCTTCAGGCCATTAAAAAAACAAAACAAATCCTCAATTACTTTGCTAAAATAAAAAAACAACCAGTCATCTTTCATTTGACATATCGAAATGACAAGGTCCATTCGTGGCAAAACACTCTGCTTCAGCGAGTCAAACAGCTGAATAAGGCTTTTTTGTGCGCAGTGGCTGTGTAGGTGGGATAAGCTGTGGAGTCCTGAGCATGAAAAGAGGCTGTGCAGCGAGCGCCCGTCATCAGGGAGACGCGCGTCTCTGTGCATCGAGAATCCGCTCTGAGCTCATCAGGTGAAGGTGCGAGTTGGGCATCACCTGAAGAACTTGTCGATGGTGTTGCAAGGCCGGACGCTTTTCGCCTTCTTGCAGGGAGGAGAGGAAGGTGAATCCCGTCTGACGTGGAACCAAAACATGAAAAAACAATGAGGGGGGGGGGTCCTGATATGCTTCTGTGTAAACAATTCTGTGCAAACCGGCAGTCTCACCTTTTGCTTTTACCTCTGCCAACGTGCTTCAACAGGAGATCTCCGCCTGAAAGAGAAAACGGACACATGGTGACATGAGCAGGGGGGGAGGGGGACCCCAGCATTGCTATCTCCTCTCCTCCTAAAAAATGACATCTATTGAGGGAGGTCGACAATTGCTGCACCTCTTCGGGGACATAAAGGGTGCAATTTCTGAGGCGGGCTTGTTTAAGAGGAAACCAGGGTGCAGTTCATTGTAGGAAACGAATAGGTGAGGAAAGTGATTCAGCCATTTCCAGCAGCAGGGGGCAGCGGGAGGTGAAATGAGATGTCTTTTCTCTGTCAGAATCAATACCAAGTCCTCACACACGATGTCACTGACAGTAAATAACAAGGTCAGAGGCCACCGACATCAACCCAAATAGACATTCCTCCTGTTGACTCGGAGGTGTCACACAGACGCAGCGAGCGCGACCAAGGGGGCGTGTCCGTCACTGGCACAGACAGACGATGGAAGACAGGAGCCGACGCGAGCAAAAGCACACGGAAACATCAACAAAACAGACAATAATATTCAGAATAGATCAAATTCTTGGTTCAATTGAAAATGAACCATTCTCTGGTGATGGAGTTACAACACAAGAACCTACCTGCAACTCTGTTGTTGATCTGATGTTGAGCTACAGGTGGATTCTTCGAGGATGTTCTTTGCCCTCGCAGCTCATGTAAGACTTCCTGGTTCAGACAGAGGTCAACATGGCGGTTGAAGACGGCGAGGCTATCGGTGTCCTGAGTCAGCTGACACACGGGGCAGACGAACACGGGGCCTTCGTCGTCGCGTAACCGAGGCTGTGGCGAACGCCTGGTTCGGTCGAGCCCATTTGGCGTCAAACCCTTTGGAGGAGGTTCACTTCTCTCCTGGCTCTGATGGTCTTCTTGAATTCTGCCCAAGTCTTTGCTGTTTTTCGACTCCTCCGGTCCAACCTTGTGCTGCCCCGCCCTGTCGACCTCTTCACCTTCTGTGGCACCGCTTTCCAGGTCCACGTCTGATTCTGAGTCTACAACTGACCTCTGCTTTGGTCTACTCGCGCCATCGCTCAGACAGTGGTCGATGTGTCTGTTGAAGATGTTGAGGTCGGTTGTCTCCACCTGCCTGAAACACACAGGACACGTGAGCGCTTCGGATCGCCTCCCACCACAGCCTGATGTGGACGCAACCACGGGAGAAACGAAGTCATCATCCGACAGGTCATCGTCACCGTCGGCCTTCACCGGAGACTCCACGGCTTCTCTCGCGGTCGCGACTGCGGAAGCGGAAGCGCCTTCTCCGTCTCCTTCCTCTTTCGCTTCTGCTTTGGCCGCCTGGAGCTCCAGCCTTTTGGCCTGAGCCCTCTGGAAGAAGGACTGCAGGGGCGCCTCGCCCACCCGCCTCTGCTTGCTCCACCGGGGAGCTTCCCCCAGTCTCTGGCGCGCCTGCGTCGCGGCAGGCAGGGTTTGGAGGGAGGGATCCTCCTTCACGAGGTTTGGATGCCCTCCGTGGGATTCGCCGCCGCAGTCGCTCTTGCCTGGCTGAAGAAAGCCAATGATGCTCTTCTGCATCTGCTTTTTATCATCCGAACCCACAAAAGCAGAAATGCGAACACCTACGGGCAGAAACAGCGAATCATCTGCAGGGAACTTCGAAATAAACTGTATCATCACTTCCACATGCAGAGTGTCACAGATCATTTAGATTTGGTTCAAGCTAGTTATATTAATTGCTATGTCACTTATTTTGTGATATATAATTACCCATGAGCCTCAGCCTGAGAGGCTGGGGGCTTGCATTTTCTATTTCCACTTTGAGAAGGTCCTTAGCGATGGCAAAGATCTCCTCCTCTGTAGCAACGGCACACGGCAGCGTCTGTGCCCTGGTTTTCACCTCGAACTTCACGTTCTTGAGCTTCAGTGTGACTGTTTTTCCCTTTAAAAAACAAACAAACAAAAAACAGGATTTAATGAACAGCGATGATGATGATGGGGAAACCAGTCTGCTGTTCAGCATCCTCCTAATTACCACCATAATCAATGACTCTAACTGAAGGGGCTTTAAAAAGAACGAGAGATGGAAATCTTTATCATCTCTCACACCATCGATCCATTCGTCAGAATGTATTCCCCCCGCGCTTTCATAGTAATGTGATCATCTCCCAGGAAGGTACTTCTACAGCTGATAGTGGCCCCCGCTGTCTCTTTAATGGCCCTCCATTTCCTTGCAGCTATCAAAGCCACATTGGGGCCCAGGCAGGGGGGTGATGGCTGCGCAGAGAGCCTCTGCGCTCCATCGATTCAGAGAGGAAAGGGACAGGTTGAGGTAATTGTACGGGATCCCGTGTGGAGTCGGGGCGATTTGAGGCCAAGTGCGATTGTCTTTTCTTTTCTGTTTCCATCCAACAAAACACAATGACGTCTATGTGTGTCAGTGCAATCTCTTATCGAGAATTCTCAATCCTTTAAAGCAGGACGGCATCAGTCAGGATACAAAACACGCGATGCATAAAAGGTGAGTGAGGCTGGTGAGGCCAGTCATCTGTTTATGCTAGAGGTGGCATTCGGTACCTTTAGACCTTCTTTGTTCAAGTCTGCAGCCAGGTCTTCACAGAGCTCCCTGCACAAAGACAGCTGCTCCTCAGGTTTACTTAGTTCCTTGAAAGTCCTGTTAAGAATTAAAGCATGAGAGAAGTTTGTGACAGAGAGGGGAAATCAGAGGGGGGCGGGGGGGGCGGGGCGGGGGGGGTTGTAAGCCTGCTCTCAAAGACCGTTCTTCTCTGTCCATGCAGCTCTTGAAACAAACCTCTCAGTGCTCATGCTCTTTCTCTCCTCGTGTCTGTCACAAAACAAAAACACCTTCTGTTATCTTCTGTCGCTGAGCCGGGCCACCTTCACTCACGTCCAACGATCTGCACTAAACTGTGCTGAATGAGCCTGTGGTACCTGGGTACGTGCGTGGAGCCCAGACCCAGGGAAACAGCCAGGAAATGATGCCAGCTCGTCTCAGAGAACAGCAACGACAGCAGCGCCATCTGCTGGCCAAGATGGGCACAGTCGCTGACCCCGAGAGCCTTGAACATCTTCTCGCTCACCTTCCCAATACCACAAACCTGCAGGGGAAACACAACGAGACTCTTGTTCACAACATATACAAAACGAATAGAATTCAATAGAACGCAATCAACTGAAGAATCTTCAAAATGTGATACAGAAGATACTTGCGCAGCCCATGTGCACAACAGTGAAGTGTTTCAATTTGCAAATCGCTGACGTTTTGCATTCATCCAAGTGCCCTCATCCAAATTAATCAACAAGTAGACACTTGCTGTATCGAGTGCTTGTCGGGGAGAGCCTGTCCTTCCACACTCCATCAATCCAACTGAACAACTGTAAACACTGGCACGAGCCCGCCGCTCCGTTTATGTTAAACGCTGAGTGATGAGCACCGTACTTTGCGAACTGGAAGAGTCTGGATGAAGTCCATCACCGCCTCTCTGGTGGCAGGCAGTCTGTACTGGCCGTTGGGCTTGTTCTTGTCACTGCACACTTTGGCGAGCATCATGTTGGGAGCGATTCCTTGGAGGTGGGAGAGTTTGTTTGTTATTGCCTAGTAAAACATGCGTTCCACACTCCAGAAGGGAATGTGGTGGTGCATTCCTGGTCTATTTAGAACGCCGGAGTGATTCTGCCCCTCCCCTCCTCACCTGCACTGGCGGTCAGCGTGGTCTTCTGCTCGATTCGGAAGCGCATCTCCCTCACAGCCTCCTCAACAGATGTCCCAAACACCTCGGACGCAGGAGCAGCAGAGACACCTGCAGAACCCGGCAGGGAAGGGGAGGAGCTTGGGCTGTCCTCGAATAGGACCGGAGACAGGTCCTTTTCCTCTGGCTCTGCCTCTTGAGGACATTCTTCACCTTTACAGGAAAGTAGAGCAGGTTCTCGTCAAAAAATCGTCAAAATCTGACACATTAAAATCATTCCACAGTGTCACAATTATTTCTACAATCGAGGTATGAATAAAGCCTGCCTGTGGTGATGGTTTTGGAGCGGTACCGATGTGTGCGTGCAGACTCTGGCCAGCGCTGCCTCTGTTCCAGGTGGTCTGTGAAGTCCAGATAGGCTTCGTCCAGGCTGAGTGGCTGGAAGTGGGGGTCGTAGTCGGCGAAAATCTCACGGATCTGATGGACACAAACTCATCAAACATCTGTTTCCTCCCCCCCTGTTCCTCCCTGCGGTGCCTTTGATTGCTTGTTTGTCTGCTGTTGCTCTCACCTCGCTGCTCACAGCTCTGTACTTCTCAAAGTTAGTGGGAACAATGATCAAACTTGGACAGAGTTTCTTTGCAATGAATCCAGGCATGGCTGCGCGAACTCCAAATTTCCTGGCGTGGTAGTTTGATGTCGACTAAATGGACGAGGAAAAAAAAAGGATGAAAATCAAACCCTGGATCTCCAATGCAAAAACTTGTCATTTGTGTCAAATATTAGACTGGTAAATCAGTAAGATTAACAAAACGTGTCAAAATGTTCTGTCCGAACGCAAGACTTGCCAGCATGCTCATGCATCCTACAGCCATGGGCTTGTCCTTCAGCTCAGGACAGTCTCTCATCTCCACGGCGGCGTAAAAGGCGTCCATGTCCACATGCACGACCACACGACTCAGATCGCGGCTCCTGTCCAGCATGGAGGCCACTCTGTCCACCTGCACGGGGGAGGTGGGGGGGGGGGATTCAGGGTCTATCTTTCCTCAAAGGGGAAAGCGATGCCAAGTGAAATCCAAGCGCAACACACCTCAGCTTGTGCTTTCTTCAACTGCTGCGGGGTGATCTGTGCCTTCTGGAGCATCATCTTCTCAATGCGCCGATTCACCTGCTGCTCCCTCTTCAGCTCATTCTCGTAATACCTGGATCCCTGCAAGGAGCGGGGGAGGACCGTGAGGGGATTCGATGTCTGTGGAACACCTCTGGGGAAAAGCTACTGGGGCACATCTCTTCTTCATAATAAACCCAAGTAATGTTAAATACAATGAGATAAAAGTTGCAAAGAATAGAAGAAGTTCACAGTGACTCCTTTGCTTCATCAGTTGTGTGAGCAGGTCGTTGAACTTCCTGTAGTTTCTACTTATCTTTTGAGAAATGTATAGTACATAAGCCATTTGTTTTGCCTCCTTTCAGACACGAGTGTGTGTTTTTTCCACTGTACCTTTGAGGTCTCCATGATGATCTTGTTGATCTTGTCCCTATCGAGTCCCTCCATCCCAGCCTTGTTGTCATTGAGGGCCATCCTGGAGAGGAAGCCCTCTGCGTTGGTGGAGCCCGCTCCGGTCTCCATCCTGACGGACGGGAGTCTGTGCAGCAAACCCACTGCGGAGCGCGAGCGTCGGTTCAGCTAGCAGCAGTCTCCAGTCAGCACTTGACAAAGTTAATACAAGTGGGAGAGTCAATACAATCCCCACTATGCTGTCTGACGCCGTTCAAGTGGTCTAAAACGCATCATCCACTTCTCGTTCGAGAATGAAGATCTGGTCGGTGTGGAGCCGGACGGGTCAGCTGCTCAGCGATCATGTCTCGACATGTTTTGATTCGAGGCGTATAATAAGGACCGGCTACCGGGTCGGAGGCGGAGCCCCGTTCGTTCCAACGTAAGTTGCTCAGTGGCGCTGAAATCAAAAAACCACTCAACTTCCGGGTCTGGGACTAGGGGCCGAGGTTTGCGCAGAAGCGTATCTTTAAACCCCGCCTCCCTGCCGCTCGGCATCTCCCGGGCTCGTTCGGAAGTTTCCGCGGTCATTGCTGCGCGTTCACGAGCTTGCTGACAGCCGCTGTTTGTGGTAACCGAGCGGCTGAAAAAGGCAGCAGATTTACGTCAATTATAGTGTGTAATCAACAGTACACTTACACTTACTAAACACTAATCCCAGTAAATCATGATAAAGATTCTTAAGTCTCCTGAGGCACACTGAAACGCTCTAATACCAGATTTCAAGCCACATGTGTGGGCCCTAGAAATCCAGACCCTGGAAATAACACTCCTGTGTATCAGAACAGATTCAATAGTATCCCTGAGAACAAGGTAAGTCCCTGAGATGGCTTCTGCATCTCAACTGCATGGTGCCAACAACATCACCTCATTAGAACAAAACATGAGTTAAAGGCAAGAGAGTAATCGGGAAGGGGGAGGTTTGTTGACATGCGCTGGCTGGTGCACTTCCCTTGGCCCCCTGCTCCAAACTGCCTAGTCGACGGATGGGGGGGGGGGGGTCACATTCACTGTCACTTTATAGGAGGCCACAACTATGTTTTTTAAAGCCTTAAGGAAGAGGGGTTATTCTCGTTCATTTCTAAGGCACTGCCTTAAATCAAAGCGGGACAAAAAAACAGCCACAACCTACCTTAACCCACTTTACCTAACCCTAACCAAACAACCCCTCCCCCCCTTTCACTCACCTAACCCTAACCTAACCCCCTCCTGCCTAATCCTAATCCCAACCCTCCATGCCTAATCCGAATTGTTGGTTTTGGTATTTGTCTCTCCTTTCTGTTTGTGAAAAATACATATTTTCAAATCAGCGTTCAAAAAATGTAAAAAAATATGATCTATCATGATCATTATCCATCATGGAGGGTCACTGGACCACCGTGCAGAGGGGCAAACGGGGTAACGGCCAGCTCTCATCAGCCCGTGAGACGGACCTGCTGCTGGCTGGAGTTGGGGGAGGGACAGTGCGCCACTGCTCCCCCCCTAGGGGGCAGCATCGCCAAACCTAGCCCTAACAGGAACCCTAACCCAACTGCAAAGAGGAGGGATTATTTCTTTGTTGGTATTTGTTTGGTCACGCTGTGTCCGCTTCTTCCTTCGAATTTTTTTTTTTTACATCATAATGACTTCTACATTTTATCAGCATTATTGTTTAGACACTGACACGGGGGTGCAGATTTAATCAAATAGTACATTACTCTGCATAATTCCCTTTGTATTGTCCCACAATGGAAATGGGGACCACATGTGGACCCTAAGCACCTGCTGATCATGTCTGACTGAAAATGGTCATCATTTTAGATGCGCTGTAATGCAACAAAACACCAAGAAAGCGCCAGAGAAACCAGTTTCCATGCAAATAAAAAATACCTGCAGAGGAACAAGACAAAACGAGAGCGAGAAAACGTGTGAAGCAGTCGTAGGTTGCTTTAATTCTGAGGAAGACACTCTTCAGGTTACCAACAATGTAACACAACCATGAGTGTGATCCAAATGTGGGAATATGAACGATCTCCATCTGAACATTGCTGCGTACCTAACAGACAGACACAGGTTTCTGACTCCGACGACACCAATCGTGTGCTGCAAAAAAAAAAGCAACAATGTAGCATTGATCAACAATTGTGTCTGTCGAGCACCAGATTCACGCACCAGTGCATGAAGCTTGTCCAGCATCTTTTAGAATATTTTACAGCACATGCAAAAAAACAACCAAAGATAGGCAGGGAAGCTGCCACATTGCTCCATTTGCATGGAAGCATATGGAACCCCGGTCGTTTTCCCCACCAACACACTGGCCGTTGAGCACCGTTTGTGACCAAAGGTCCTGCTACGTCTTCCTCAATCATCTCTATTCTGTTCAAAACAAACAAACAAAAACAAGAGTTATCCTGTTAGGGTTTTTATACAAATCAGCTCTGCTCAGCCAAAACATGTCAGAGCATGAACAAGTGCCAATAGCATAATTTATT
The DNA here is from genome assembly GCA_032274765.1 of Malacoctenus tetranemus. Lineage (NCBI taxonomy): Eukaryota > Metazoa > Chordata > Actinopteri > Blenniiformes > Labrisomidae > Malacoctenus > Malacoctenus tetranemus. Next base: position 10,104 of record JAUESF010039904.1, on the reverse strand, counting down.
ACACCATGCACTCCAATTGTGTGCAAGGGTTCATTTCAATATGCAGTCCAATTTAAACTACTTCTCTGTACAATGAGGCCATTCCTTTGCAGGCCTTTTTAGTTTCTAAACTCTCAACCTATCAAGGATCATCATATTATGGTGGTAGGCAACAGCCTGATGACTTTTTTTTATATCAAAAGAGCATCTTCAGGGTAAAGAGGTTTCATGAAGTGGAACTTTTCATGAGCTTCCGTTCGCATTTGAAACACCAATGACACGAGGGACATTTTGGATGTGTTGAGAACGTATTTCTGTGCTCTTTGTGCCTAGGGAGGCTCTGCTTTAAAAAAAAAACAAATGGTTTGAATCCATAGCAGATACCACCGATTGATTGTTTACACACTAAATTTCAAGACAATGCCGATTCCTGCAGAATTAAGAGGGGAAACCACACACCTAATAACAACAGCTCGAAAGCCTGCATCTCAAAAAGTGGCACGTTTGTGCCAAAAGGTTTGCACAGCTCTCATTTTTTAAACGCAACACGAATACGAGAGTTTTTTAGGATCACCCATCGGACGACTCACACAAACGTTTGACTCTTAGATCCATATTATATCAGAAAATTACCAAAACGAGCTACATCACAATCGCGTTTGGGTGGGCCTACCGTCCTACAGAGCAAATACTACCAATGATCTAAAATATTTTGCCTTTAAGACTGCTTCAGTACTATTTGGATTTTGAAGAATTGCCTATCATTATAAACTCTTTTGACATTTCACACATCATCACATCTTTTTTTTGTTGCCATGGATTTGTCTGCATTTTCGTTCTTGTCCCACATGAAAAGCTAAAAACAAAAATGTTTCTTTAATGGACGCCTCTCCCAAATATCAACTCAAATCTTCTGTTTTTGCCACAAATGGCAGAGCTTCTTGTGTTCGTTCAGTCCTGTTTTATGAGCATAGGTATTGCCACAACCGCTGCACTGGTACGGCTTCTCCCCCGTGTGGACCCTGGTGTGAATCGTCATGGTGGCCTTCAGAGCGAAGCCCTTGCCGCACCACATGCACCTGTAGGGCTTCTCGCCCGTATGTCTGCGCAGGTGGTTCTTCAGGGAGGTGTGGTAGGGGAACACCTGGCCGCAGAAGTTGCAGCTGTAAGGTTTCTCGCCCGTGTGGCACCGGCTGTGCCTCTTCAGGTCGGCGCTGCGTCTGAACGCTTTGGCGCAGATGCCGCACGTGAACGGCTTCTCCGTGCTGTGGGTTTTCATGTGCGTGTCGCGGTTCGACGAGTAGTTGAACTTCTTCCCGCAAACGCTGCATATGAAGGGCTTCAGCCCCGTGTGGGTGATCATGTGCTTCTTTAACAGCGGCTTCTTGGTGAACGATTTCCCGCACGTCTCGCACTGGAAGGGCTTCTCGCTGGCGTGGGTCCGAACATGAATTTTCAACTTCATGAAATCCGACACCCTCTTGGGGCAAAACGAGCACTTCAGAAGTTTCTTCTCTCGCTTCTGAGTGACGCTCAAGCCCTCTTGGATTCCTCCAACGTGGCTTTGCTCTCTGTGAGCTTCCGACAGACCCGCCTCCTCTCGGTCGGACTCGGACTTCACCACGACAAGAGACAGGTTGCTCGGCGACTCGTCGTCTTCTCTTCCGATCTCCTCCTCCTCCTCCTCCTCCTCCTCCTCCTCATCTTCTTCTTCTTCCCCGTCGTCAGATTCTCCATCGACATCGCTCCCCTGACTTTCCGCGAGCAGAGGCGCATCGTCGCTGTGATTCCTTTGCTTGTTTGCGAGATGCGCCTCCTGCCTGAGGAGGTGTTGCTCTTCAGACAGGCTGTTCCAGAGATCCTCCTCCTCCTCTTCTTTAATTTGAGAAACATCGAGGTCATTCAGATCCAGTCCAGAAACCCCGTCCTGATGACAGAGGTCCTGCACATCCACGGCAGCCTCTTCGTGACGCGCAGACAACTTTACAATCTCTGTGGGGAAAAAAAGACACAAAGAGCTGACA
>JAUESF010039866.1:0-18707 GCA_032274765.1 Malacoctenus tetranemus | reverse complement strand
CCCCCCCCCCCCCCCCCCCCCCCCCCCCCCCCCCCCCCCCCCCCCCCCCCCCCCCCCCCCCCCCCCCCCCCCCAAGAAAAAAAAAATCCCCCAGAACTGCTAGGTTAATTTATTCTGAAAGCACAAACAGGGAAACAACAGACTAAATGAGCAGAATTTAGATTTTTTTTTCTACCTTGGAGGGTTTTTTTTCTGTCTTTTTACTTCTTTTTTTTAATAGTTTTGGGCTTTTTTCGACACCTTGATCTGAGACGTTTTGTAGGAACAGTTCAGAGGACCTTTGCTGGCCCCCATTATGAGGTGACCACTTATGTTCTCTAACTCACACAGTTTAAGCACCAAAAAAAAAACAGCCTCCTCAGTTTATTGGGGCAAGATTGCACTTTGCCTTTGAAACCATATCCGGCACGCTGCTTTATTACTTCCTCCAAAATCAAGATTGAATTTCATTACGGAGATTGATCCTGCAAATCCACGCTTTGTGGTTTTCTTTTAGCTGACGTGCAGGATTACATCATCCTCCTTCTTTCCATTCCAAGCTCATTACAGCCAATAGAGGTTGTCAAATGTGCTCGGATAGGTTAATTTTTTTGCAGCCTGCACAATAATCCCCCCCTCACCCCTTTGGTATAATTCTCACATCAGGTTGAGACTGCAAAGAAACCCCTCAAAGAGTGCACAGCAAGTCAAAAGTGCTCCCTGGGACTAGAGAGGGTCACGTGATCCTGTTCTCAATGATTCATGGGCACAACCTTGAACATTTTTGTTCCAGAATTCTTTGCAAAACTACCAAAAAAAAAATCCACTCTTCACCGTGTTAATTGTGTCGTAATGAACAGATGGACCTTTTTAAGATCGTGTTTTTCAATCAAAGTCCCGAACAGAAGGACAGTATTGCAAAAGAGTATTTGTAGTAGTGGTAAGAGTTGCTCAAAAAAAATCTGTGCGCTTCTCTTCAGCGTGTGGAAGAATCGGACTGCTTCAGTGTAAATGACAAAGCACAGTCTCCATCGTTTAAAAGCCCAAACTCTCCATTGTGGCCTTGTTCAACAGTCACACGTGTTTCTTTCCATGCCCACACTTCACGACTCACTGGCCGAAAAATTCTCCCTAACTCTGTTATTCAGAAATTCAGAACTCAGTTATTCTTCCAAATAAACAACTGACACCATTTGGAGATGGGCCAGCTCCTCCTCTGGACCCCACCACCACCACCACCACCAACTCTCTCTCTCTGACAGCCAGAATAATGTAATGTGCTTTGTGACGCTGCTTGCAAGAAAAAAATTATCCCTCTGAATAGGAAACATAAAAAAAATACCCTCCAGCTCATCAAGTTCTAATAAATGACTTAATGAAACACTTACAGTTGGGAAAAAAAGTCTTTTACTGAGGTAAAAGTAAATAAATTTCTTTTAATATGGCAGCCATTCATGGGCTATGTTAACAAAAATAACCTTTGGAAAGCACTCTGAGAACGTGCAGTGAATGGAAAAAGGTGACGTTTGTCAAAATGTGTTTCTATGGGAGAACTCTTTTTGTCACCTCAATCAAAATTATTAGCAGTCTCATCACTGAGAAGAAGGAGCAACATTCTTCAGCTGAAATGGATTTTAGTAGATGGCTGGAACGATGGAGAGACAGCAAAATAAATCTAAATGAGATTCCCTTGAACAACAAACAGAAGACAAACAGAGGGTTTGCAGTCTATAAGGTCAGATGTAGCTCTGATGGGGTTGAGTGACACTGCTTGCTTGCACAAGGACAAACGTTGTCTTTTGCTCCGGTGCCAATTCTCATTGAAATATGTTTCACTTTTAAGTGATTCTAAAGACTTTGTTTTAGGCCTTGTGAAAATTTCTTTATTGCACGTTTTTTTCTATTATCACCAAACAGACTGCTCTTTGAATTCAGTTGGTGGACTGTGTGAACTGGTTTCATCTGTTTGGTGGCAAAATCGCCAATTAAAGGAACTCGTTTTTGCTGAAAGATGTTGAATGTTTAGAGTGGAAATATAAAAAAAAGAGACAATTTAATTGTGGGAATTTTTTAAACTTAACTTTCTTTCAGAGAAAAGGTCTAAAGTAATGGGATGGAGTCCCATAACTAATCCTCAGTAGACTTGTTTTTTAGAAAACATTGCTGAATATTAGATTGTGCCACTAGTTTGAGTGCGATAAAAGATAGTAAAAGAGCCAATTTGAAAGAAAATTTGCACTATATTTGAAGTAATTCTCCAGACTGTCCATCGCACCCTGACTGAATTTTAGAAAATTGGATTGGCTGGGCGGTGGGCCCGCGAAGAAATCCGACTCTTATCCTCTCGTCCTCCGACCTTGGAAAAAAGGGCCATGCTGGGTGAGCTCCTGGAAATAGCTTTTGGAGAGTGACATTAAAGTCGCCTCCCTCGCCGCACCAGGAAAAGCGGTGGTCTGATCCCCTCTTGTTATCCGGCGGAAGGCGGATAGTGACTCCCCGACAACATTGGGACTCAATTGCCTGTGCTTATTATCCTTTGGCATAGAAACATCTCACGTCTTGCTTGCTGCACACGCTGACCTCTATTCCATCACTTAACCGCCGATGATGAGATGGAGGAGACTGGAGCTGACTTATTCATGTTCAGCCAATCGAAGGTGAACGCGCCGCATGTCAGGGTGCCGGGGTCAATCATGTTGACATGTGTCAGTTGCTCGATGAATCCGAGCCGCACCAGTGAAGGTTAGCTCTACATATCGAAGTGGCAGCGTCTTTCCAGTTTTTGGAGAAAAAGCTTAAAAAAAAACAAACAACTGACCACTTAAGGAATATTTTCGCAATGTCAGATGTTCCCACGCTGCATAATTCACTGTACGTCTTTATCTCTACCTTGGAGTAATCACTACGCGTACCATTAAATATTCAATATCAATTTGAGGCGTTGCTGCCGGGCTCGTTGTGGACTAAAGGTCAGCGGTGTTGGGTTTGGCCGGGCTATTGGATATCTGCAAGCTCAACCAATCAATGGCTCTCTCTCTCCAGCTACAGATTGCTGGACGCTCTTGTACATTCATTTTGAGATTGTTGGAAATGAGGGACTAAAAATCAATTTGTAGCTGGAAGTTAAAAGGGGGAAAAAAGCTAAACCGCTGTGTCCGACATGTTGTGAAGGACCTCCAAATGCAAAGCAAATCACCTGTTTATTTCTATAAAATTCTATGACAGAGCATCCCGCCCACTCAAGGGTCCTGGACACCTGTGGGGCCAGTCTGAGACAGAGGTGGGGTACTGGTGCATGGAACCAGTGGGGCTTGTACCACAAAGACTGTGCTTACAGTAGAGAGCAAAAACCACTTGTTGCTCCGTTCTTTTGCATGTTGGTGAGAGTGTTTGTTTATGTCAGTGTTTGGCTTCACTGTAATGTTATCAGAAGCAACTCAATGGGGCGTAGCTTTGAAGCTTCTGATCAACATGATGTCATAGAAAGAAACAAGAAATTTCAATGAATTTGCAGCTTCAATAAGACGTCACCCCACTAAAACTCCGTGGTTACACAGGATACAGTTCGTTCTGTTCGCTTGTTAGGTTTGTTTAACTTTAATGGAAGCGTTGATCTTTTTCTATTTCCCTCCGACGTTTGAATCGCATGAAATTAAATATTTACAAGGTTGCTTTGTTTTATTTGTTGAGGGGTAAACTGGCTGCTGGCGCTCAGTCTTTCCTCGCGCCTTCTTTTGTCCCCATCGATGCTTCGGCCATTGATTCATTTGGAGTTTCAGTCACCTCCTCCTTGTTCATTTATTCTCTTATCTTTTTAATTTCACATTTGGCGCGTGACAAGCCAATTAAACCGTCTTGGAGTTTGTGTTCAATGTGCTGGAATGAAATAAAAATTACCCAAAAAAAAATAAAAAGTAAGAATCCCATCTTTATTTAAATGAGTTCTGCCACATTAATCAGCCTCCGATGCAACATGTTACGAGAACTTTCACTGGGGCGTCGTTCAGCGAGGACGTGATGTCGAAATCATATTCCTGTTGGAATCGATAAAAGCTGCACCAACTTATAAAAAACATCAACACTTTCAAGGTTTTTTTCTTTTTTTTTTCCTCCCCTGGAATAATGTTTTTTTTCCCCCCTGTCAGTGTCGAGTACGAGACTGAATCAGTTGCCAAGGCGCGCATTTATTTTTCTTGGTGCATGTGGGCGCTTTGAATGTGTGAGTGTGTCAAAACATCTTCACATGCCATGTGTCCGCGTTTTGTAACGATGCACGGAAGGCGCCGGGATAAACCCTCCGACGCGCGCGCAACTTCACTATCGACGCTCTGCAGATGAATTTCACTTTTATTTCTATTCGGCTGCTTTCGACGAATGCTTGGGATCAATGCTGGAGAGCAGATAGGCCGATCTCACAATATAATCCACATCCACGTCATGCATTCGACTTAATCTGTGACATGCATGTACGCGACTCCATTGATTCCTCACATAGGGGGGTCAGAGACCCCGTTGAGAACGTGCCGGAGTTTCCAGGGTGCAAGAGAGAGACTTCGGGACACGCTCTACAATCGTAGGCAGCCCCAGGTAACTGTCCAGTGATCGTAGTTTATCAGAAGTTGCAGTTTTTACAGTGAAAACTGATTGGACGCCACCACGTGAGACATTAGAGCTGTTCCCAGTGTTGTGAAGCTGCTTATGGCTCTGTCACTCTGAACACGTCTGAGATCATCTGATCTAGGAAGCTAAGCGCAACAAAAAAAGCATGTGAGGTCAATGGGTGACTGAGATGTCTGAAATTGTGCGTGCGTGCATGTGTTTGCCCTGCGAGGGATCGGCGACCTGTCCAGGGGGCAGCCTGCCTTCATCCACTGTTAGATCGGCTCCAACACTCTTAACAAGTGAGAGAGTGCTCGCATGCTCAAGCCAGGAGGTCATGTGTCCAGGAAAGTCATGCTGCGGAAATAATCTTTAATGGAGGCAGCTTCTGTAGACCCCCCCCCCCCATTACCACTCACCATATCGGTTTGGTTTCTCCATTTTTCTCCAAACCCACATTTGGAGACGACTTCTTTGTTCCTCTTTCGATTTGGTCTTTTCAAGTCATCGACTCCGTTGCGAGAGATTTCTGCAAATTTGCTCACGATGCCCGAACTCCATCACTCATCTGCAGGTCCACAGTTTCTCTTCTTGTCCTCGAAATGATCAATTTTCTTCTCTTTTACTAAATTTTTCCCTACAATAGAAAAATTACAAGGAAGCAGGCAAGCTGATAAAAAGTCCCACTGCCAATGAGATGTTGAAGATCCTTGAATGTAACTATATTAAAAATGCAGGATTTGCTGCCTCAGAATAGACAGCACAATAAACTAAGTGTTGGGACTTTAAAAACAAAAATAGTTCTTTGATGCCTCATATTTCATGCAGAAGAGTGAGACACAGAGAGACAGCGATGGCCTCAAGTGGGGTGGGGGGTGGGGGGACATAACGAGTGGACTTAAGTTTGAGAACTGAAGCTGTCGCGCGCACGCACACACAAACAGTCGGATGGCAGCTTGCTGCCTGGATGTGTGTTATTACATCAAACATCCGCTGCTGTCGGGGAACAAGGCTATTGGCTATTTGTGGCCAAAAGACGGACTGCGAGAACGGCCCGACTGTCAAGCGTGGCCAAATAAAACGGGACAAGTTGCAGCTGAACGCCGCTCGCTTGTGGGATGAAGCAGTCTGTTTGAGTGAGAGGGGAACATCCCTGGCTTTTTTAAAAACTACTGCTCGGCAAAGTCGCACCTCCCCACTCCCACTCTGCACAGCCGCTGCACAAACACAGGCGCTGCCTGCTTTTCCTTTGGAGTTCCTCTTTAAAGGAAAAAAATATCTATATAAAAAAGAAAGAGTTGAAACCAGGCAGCACACTGTTGCCCTGCAGCGAGAAGGCAGCAGGTTTGGACCAGCTGTGGGAGTTTGCATAATCTACCTGTGCCTGCAACAGTTAAATCCAGCTTCTTGCCTCCGTCAGCCTCAGTCAGCCTCGCTGTTGAACACAATGTTAGAGACATTAGGCAGGGCAGAGAAGCCATTATCTCCCATTGTGAATGTTTTCATAAAAAAGTAAATCAAAAAGCAAGTAAATTAGTTTGTAAATCAGGAAAAAATTCAAAAAATTTGAGTTCAAATTTAAATTCAAAAGGTTAATTCGCAATGACTGAAAAGAAATAATCATGACTTGCCCTTCAGATTATTCCTACAACACAAAATGTCACTTTTATTCATGGTCCTCAAACCAATAACTTGCTTATGTCATGACCATGTCAGGGGTATTATACTGTAAACAAACCTGCTGAAGGCAACTCGTTGCCAACACGTGTGACTATAATCACTGCGAGGTCGAGGACCATTACACACTTGTATCAATGGACAAAAACCTACAGTTCCTAATGAATATCTGGGCTTTGTCAGGATGACCGTGCAACATAATTTCTCTTTCTACAACATGCAAATTCTCAGACCTGAGCAGCTGCAGGCTTTATGCTGCCAAAAGTAGTTAAAAAGAGTCATTTTGACCAGATGGATTTTCTCAAGAAACTGCAGGAAATTCAAAAAAAGAAAAAAAGAATCCAAAAAACTGCATTTAAAGTAATAATTTGTTCTACATGTTTTTAGTAAATTTGTTTTTTTGCACTAAAACAAAAGGGACACTGTTGGGGCCCGACATCCAGTGTATCTGCATGTGGCCCCTGAACTAAGATGAGTTCGACACCTCTGCTGTAGGGGATCAGTTTCATCCCTTTGCTCCTTTGTTGCTGAAGCCACTTGGAAAATTCAGTTGTGCAATTCGCTTAAAAAAAAAAACCCAGCAGGAACATGTTTTTCTGCGTATCTGACATAACGGCGTCTGGCAAAAGGAAATATCACATTAGAGTCTGAGTACTAATTTTAGCAATTATGCAATCCAAACGGCTCCAAATCGTTATATCACATTACACGAGCGGCTTGATGGCATGCACGTGCGTTCATGCTGCTCGGGTCTTTGCGGTGCTCGCGAGGACCGACGCCTAAGTTCATGATCACATCACGGGGAGGTGTTTTATTCTGGAGACGGGAAGCAGCTGCCTAAAAAACAAAAACAATGGACAATGCTTTTGCAGAGGCGTCGCCTTGAGGTTTAGATGAGGAAAGAAAATACATTGATGGAATGACCCCTGACATCCAAAAGACACGGCTGTGCGTGTGCGCGTGTGCGAGGATTACTGAAGCACATTAATCCATTCCCCACATGTTTAATTTTGTCATTCTCCGTCGTGTCACAGTCGTTAAATAATAATTAAGAGCAATAATACCGAAGGCTCCGGAGTGTGACTCGACTCTGCTGGCACGAGGCTGTAACCTGGTGTTGCTCATTGCCAGCTAATGTTCCTTCCCCGGCACTGTGGTGCCGGGTGATGTGCGCTGCCCGTCACTCAGGTTGCAGAAACTTCCGCCCCACAAGAACGTCCCTCCCAGTCGGCTCGATGGGGGGGCATAAAGGAAAGACGTGAGGAAAAAGGAAAATCAGCGTTGTGCAAATCCTGTGAGGGGGAACGACCAATGGCCGCGCTCGAAATCCAATCAGATGGCGAAGAGAACAAAGAGGATTGATTGAATGCTAGCTGTTCATTTGATGTAAATTGCTCATGGCGTGCAGTCACACCGCGCGGAGAAACGAGTATTTCAGTGTGGCCCACAGAGTCTTGGTGAACTATCTGCCAATCGAAGCAAAAATAAGCCGTTTCCCAGTCGGAAAAAAACTTGAACCGACACGATCGCCTGTTTTTGATTGTCAGCCAAAAGCCAATACGAGTCGCACAATTAATACCAGAGTGTTGTTTTCCATGTTTTGCGCAAGCCACCACTTTCAAATCCCCCGAACGTTAGGGAAACAAAGTGTACAAGATTAAATGGCATGACAGCAATGATAAAATACATCAACGCAGTGACATAATGCAGCTCGACATCCACCGCTTTGACTCTGTGATTTACCAGATGGCAAAATTGAACTGGGATGCACTTTAGCATCTGTCTTTCCATGCTAATGTTCAATTTTCTAATGCTATTTATAGACATAAAAGGGGAACGGACGTATAATCTCATATCCGACCGTTCATCACAGGGAGGCTTTGTTAATAATCCCGGACACCTCAGTCCAATGCAGCCCCGCGCTCCAGCCTCTGCTCGGTGGGCTGCACGTTCTCCTGCAATAAAAGCGACGCATGAATATAAAGCGGGGAAGAAAAAAGAAAAAGAAAAACAAGCGCCGACGGGCGAGATTTATTCCAGCACCTCTGCAAAGATGTTTTCCTGCAAACGACTGCCCGCTCGACTATCTGGTTGCGCTTCACAAGAACCTAATGTTGACAAATGACGCTGTCTCGTCAAGGTGGTTTATTTATGGCCGGAGTGCCGCGCCGGGTGTGGGCACAGCTCAGTGACTCGGCGTCTGACCCACCTTCGCCGTCTTGCCTCTCCCACTCGTTCTGTCTGTGCCTACCAGGAGAAAAGTCCGCCCGGGTGCAGAGAGAGCGCCGCGGCAGCCCACTCGCAACTCTCTGTAGCACTCGTCCGTTTTCATCCCGCCGCGATCCGCAGACAGGAAAACCTGCAGGCTTCATTCTCGTCACAGTGCAAGAGTTTTTTGTTACAGACTGATTTGGAGTGGGACTCTAATCATTTCATTGGTTAAACAATGACAGGAGGGAATAAAATCTAAAAGAACGTTAAAAGAAAACACCTCTTTAGGCCTGATGGAATGGAAGAAAGGGAGTTTGAATTTAAAATGTAAGAACAGATTGGACCAATATTGTGTATTGAATAATTTCAGTGCCACCAAACAATTTACAGTTGTTAATATCAGCTAAATTGGAAACTTGTGGCAGTGAACTGGGGCCGCAGAGCTAAAGACAACGTTAGTTCTCGTACAATCAAGCAGTGCCGCCAGCCGACACTGGACTGAATGACATGTTTCAATTCAATTTCAATTTGGCAGTCCACATACACACACACGCACGCACGCACGCACGCACGCACGCACGCACACACACACACACACACACACACACACAATAAATAATTTGACTTTGGGGGACTAAACACATTTTGTCAGTCTTGGAGATTAAAAACTGTGATCAATTCTAATGAATTACCTGCTCTTAATTAACTCAGTATTTATTTTCAATCATGTCCCTCTCCTAAAAATTGCCCAATTAGATTGTGAATGAACTGATGTAAGTAGGTTATGAAATTAGCCTTGATGAACCTCCAATCCACTCTGTCTTATTTTCCTCTTTTAGTCCCAACAAATATATGAAGAAGCCCCCCTCAACCCACCCCACCCCACCCCACCAACCCCCACCCCTCCACCTTGGGTCCTTCCTTCTCAGCACAGTGTTTATTAAATCACAGAGCACACGAATGCTTTATTAAATGAGAAAATATTGAAATTCAGACATTTCTCTCCAGTTGAGTTTGTTCTCACACTCCCCTGCCCTTAAATTGATTTCACACTCTCTGGCTATCTGCATGGGAAATAATGTGCACCATTATTAACTGGGAGAAGGGGAGGAGAAAATCACAGGGGAGGACAGGAGGCGCTGACGGAGAATCCGAGGAGCCCACGTAAAAACGCCGGCAGTTTGTCATCCAGAGCCACACCCGAAGCCGCTGTGGGGGAACTGGCTCCCAGTTAGGCTCGTCCTGTTGATGGCGCTCTCCTCCTCGGGACCGAGCCGTGCTCAGTGTGAGACTGCGGCATGCACCTCCTCCGCCCCTCATCGGGGCTCAATTGATTTTGGTCCTCTTGTTGGAGACACTGCTGCTGGGGGAACGTCACGATAATGGTGGTTAATCACAAGACGCTCTAAAGTTAAAGCCCTTGTCTTTAATTGAGCTTTTAGCACCTTTTAATGTTAAATGAAGACTTATTTTTTCCATTAACAAACGTCTGAAGAACAAAACCCATCCTAATAAGGAGTCGAAGCATCGCCGGCTGTGAGAGACAATTTATATATGATGACAAACACTCAAACTCACACACACTTTTTTGAATCACCTTTAACTCTTCGTCATGTTTCCAAGTGCTTCTGTCACTGGATTCTACTGCTTTATACCTCAGGCAGGAACTTGTTGCCTTCGATGTTCCTTGTTTAATTGGGCTGCTGGCATCTTCGTCTTCTGGGCCTTGACTTGATTCATCCTGGATTCAGTTCAGATAGATTTACCTGCATCTCTGTCTGTTTCAAACACACTGTGAAAACACAGTCTGTAAAGATCTGCTCTTTTTTTACAGTTACGAGTCCAACCTCATTGCCTCTGCAACTTCCCCAACGCATGATCCATTTCACTGGCTTTTCTCCTCCACAACAATGTAGCAGCAATTAGATAGCTAAACAACAACGTCCCCTTCCACTGAGGCCATTTAGTGGCTGTAACAGAGTCTGAGAATAAAATATCCGAAACCGTTCAAAGAGATGACACAATATCTTGTACCCGTTTAACTGAAACACATGAAGTCGCTAAGCTGGAAGAAGCGCTGTTGGGAATTCTCGGGTGTAACGAGAGGGTGGCTCCATTTTTTCTGTATATGCAGCTCTTAATGGCCGGCGCATGCAGGGAATGCGTTCGGAGGCAGAACAAATACATCCATCATTTCGCCTCTGTTTGTGCGGCCCCCTCCGCTTCCACATCAGGAAGAGCTGCCGCTTTTTGCTGCTTTGGCAGCAGAAAAAAAAAAAACCCACCGCGGCTTGAAGACACACTGAGGCAGATCTCTGGCAGCAGCGTTTTCTGGGCGATAAAGTCAAAACTCCTTATCAGCGGGCCGCTATCACGAGTGGAAAGCTTTGATGATGACAGGGAGGCAAATTACACCGACCAAATTCTGTCCATCAACCAGTCTGAGCCTTTGCCGCCACGCTGTTGTGTAACTCGCAGACACGCATCTGCTCAGCAAACAGTGGTGTGGGCAACCGACAACGAGGTGATTAAAGCGTCAGATTGTGCTCCCCCTTGCATAATAACTCGTTGTTTACAGTACTAGTGTGTTTATCTTTCGCGGCTTTTTACGTAATCCAAAGGCTGTAATGTTGTTTGCAGATGCGATGGGAATCTGAAAGGCATGCTTTGAGCTCAGCGTCATGATAAACAGGTGAGGTGGGAGACGGCGCCGACGTTCAGGCAAATGGGTTCGCTGCAGTATTGGGACTGTTTTTCTAAGTCCCACTCCAACGTCAAGCAGACTGCCTTGTAATTGCTGTGTGTCTTTAGGTTGCGACCTTGAAATATTAAAGACAGTCACTCTGGTGTGAAATTTGAATTTCGACGGAACGGTACAGAACAATAACAACAAAAACCAGATTGCTTACCACCTTATTAGTGCAGTGAATGTGACTTTTCAATATGATCAACCTACTAAAATGCTACTCCTTTCTAAAATATTCATTCCAATTGTCTTTTTATGATAGAAAAAAATACTGAAGGATTTCACTTTTTGTACACACACAAAGTATTTTATGTTGGTAGAGATGAGGTCAGCAGGAGGGAAAGCAAATATTTTCACATTTTAAGCACCAGTGCTAATACACCAGAACCTGCTAGCCTGATTTATTTATATATAGTGTCTCATAGAGAAATGCATATAAATGTTAACTGGTATAAATTAGGGGTGATGTATCTATGCTAATGGTTTGGCTTGATAATCTGCTCCAGCAACAACACGTCAGAGTGAGGCTGAAGTTAAAGGACATGCGCGAAAGTCCTTTATTTAATCATTTATTGTGTGTGTGTGTGTGTGTGTGTGTGTGTGTGTGTGTGTGTGTGTGTGTGTGTGTGTGTGTGGTGGCGGTGGTGGTGGTGGTGGTTTGGTGGGGGGGGGGGTGGATGGTAGTAGACACCCTGTCAGTGTTATTGTACATGTTGCCAGAGTGAGGCTGATGTCAAATTACATGCGCTATAGTCCTTTATCAATGTTGTGTGTACATGTGTGTGTGTGGGGGGAGAGGGGGAAATAATATCTGTTGCCATGGCAGTTTGTCATAGAAACGTGACCAGGCAAGCGGACTCCAAAGGGGCCTCAAAACATCATGAAATTCATTTGAATTCCAACAAAACTGGACGTCTGTCATCTCTCAGTTGAACCTGACTTCAGATTGGTTCTGATATCCAGGCCTGTTTGGTTCATTAGTAAAACATCTTGCTCGACTAATCCGATCGCAAATAATCAATGACCCATACCGAGGACTCAAATTACATTCAGACCACTCTGGTTTTCGAGATGAGCGGCGTTTATCGAATCCAGTCGGTGTTTTTGATGGGCATGGTGAGATTGCGTGTTGGTTGGGGGGGGGGGACCAACACGCAATCTCACCCTCTGTGACGAGACAGACGGAGGCTGCTGAGGATCATTTCAGCCTCGTAGCTCCTCAGGAAGCTACAGATTGTGTATTTGTGTGTGCTTATGCACAAATTCAACAAACAAGATGAATGGGTACGCGCGCACAATTTTGGTGGACGTGTTCCTCTCGTACTGATGAGTCACACTGAATAAAAGTGGAGCGGTATCGCGGTGGAAAATCGGAGAACAAGATTGATATTGATCTCTCGTCTCGTGTAAAAACGGAGCGCATTTCCCCCCCCCAAAAAGTTAAAATATTCCTGCGGCACGTCAAATTTAATCTACATATAATCCACATTTTACATTTCCACGCGTTTTCACTCTGATTCCGGGATCAGCATCGACTCGGCGGAACACAAACTAATCCATCTGTCTGGGCTCAACTGCTTTTGATTCAGTTCACATGTCTCCGTCTCTGCTGTCAATCTTTGATGCACTGCTGCCTCTGAAGCATTTCTCAAAACAGCGAGCAGAAACGCGCGCTCAAACAGGGACAACATGAGCCATAAATTGGGATCTGAAGAGGATCTGGTCAACGGAAAAAAAGAAAAAGAAGAAAGACGGATGGGCCGGGAAGGAGGAGGGGAGGGGAGAGGAGGGAGGGAGGGAGGAAAAAGAACACGCGCAACAAACCTTGCAATCTGGCTCATGATGACACAGAAAGTGCTTTTTAATCTAATAGAGAGCTTTTGAGCTGTGAATTAGTGTGTGTATGGAGTGGAGGTAGTAATCCTCTGGCTGGCATAAGCTGCTGCTCTGAGTCCTCCTACGCTGCTGCAGGGTGACACAGGCGCTCCTCTCCTCATGCTCCGTTTGAATCCTTGCTCGCCGGCGCTGCCGAGGAGGCCCTGCTGCGTCCGGTCAGACGCTAAATGTTGGTTTTTGGAGGGGGGGGGTGGCATGTGTCAGCCTACGCTGACTCGGACCCGGCGGTGCGAATTTCGGGACCCAAAATAGCCCCCGTCATGCCCCATTTGCACGTAAATACGCGGCGCCGAGCGGAGAGTGACCTTGGGACGGCCTGACATGCGGTGCCTTGCTCAGAGGCATTCTGACAATGACGGAGGGCTTGTGTGATGTTGGTCACTCACAGGTCACTTGCGCCACCACCACAGCTGGCGTCATCATATTAATATTTCAGCTAACGTGGTCTCAGTTGTAGTTTATTTCCTGTCCAAATTGAGAGAGTGGAATTACATGTTCCCCTCCACTATATATATGTGTGTGTGCGGCAGGGTGACTCAGTCGGTCTAGGATGCAGCGCAGGTGAGGGGAGAGGGGGCCGACACTGAATGCTGAGGACAGATTCACACAATAACAGTCAGGGGAATTGGAGCATTGCTTGGGAGGACACTGGCCGAGTCTCCAGGGCCAGCAACTGTCTGTGTTCCGCCCAGCCAGACAATTCTACTGTTTCCCCGAGCTGCCCTCCTGCGTCCCACCGTCCTCTCGCTTTGTCAAACTGCAGCCTCCCAGGAGGCAAGAGGTAAAGCGCAGAGGAGAGAGAGGGAGAGAGAGAGGTGACTTGGTCTTCGCCGGCTCCACAGCATCATTCAGGGAAGAAATAGATGATGGAAGAAACTCTGCACTGTGCCACTGAAACAACACTTTCCTCAGAGCTTGTTGTGTTCGTAAACTACTTGATTTAAGAACCCACTGTCTCTATAAAATAAAAAATAATTAGGTGACAACTGCCTCTAGTTGTCAGTTTAAGTATGACAGGGACAATGGAGCGAAGCGGGAGGAGAGGTCAACACTTGCTTGGGAAGGAGAAAACTGCTGTCAGGACTTTGTTGTTTGGGTCCTCAGAGGCACATTTACATCAGCACAGGGCCAAAGTTTACTTTATCAAAGAAAAATACGAATTTGGGTACATTAGAGCCCTGGTGAAGATTCGACTAGCGAACTGTGGCCACCCTGAAAATGTTGCGGTTCTTGAGCCGGAGAGCGTGGGTCTGTGTGGGGTTCTGCGTTAATGTGCAATGACTCCATTTCAGCATGTGAGGGCACTGTTGGTAGAGTGGAAGTTTCATGGTTGGAGAAACTGAGCCAATTGGCCAAATTTAAGCTAGCAGGAAGAGTCTTGTTGTATTTGTTTCAGACGTAAAAACAAGAACTTGCAGGCATGCAGTTCAGCATTGTACTGTTTCTGTTTGTGCAGTGTAAAAGCTGTGTAATTGAAGTCATTGCAGTCAGTGCTGACCAGTTGGGAAGCTGAGTTTTTCTGTTTCACAATGTTGTTTGTGCAGGGAAAGTGCTTGCTGCTGAGCAGCAGTGCCCCCTACCATGCGGCTGTTGGAAATAACTGTGGAGCTGCCTCCTTAAACCCACGTGTGAACACAGACCAACCAAATTTAAAATGCGAAAATCTTTGGAATTTTTAAACCTTTGCCAATTTTTCCTGGACTTATCAGCCGTAAAAGCTCCTAACGTCGAGTGGAAACAAACGTGGTTTTGGAATCTTGTTCCAAACTTTGACACTCTGGCTTTCCACAGCTTCTAGAACTGATGGGCCAAACCAGCAGTGGTTTGTTGCTCGTGTCTGACATCATCTGGTTTTTCCCAAAATATCCGCGACCAATTTCAGAGAGCAGATGCCTCGATACTGGATGCCTCGGTCGTTGACATTGGCTTTTGTTGTGGTGCACGCAAAATGGCTCGACTAATTATTTGGCACAAGCAAAACTAATAGATTACACCACACATGCTGGAAATAACTTGGAATTTGTCACCATCCACCACTCATGTGAAAGTTTATTGAACCAAATGTTATTGTGACTTTAAAAAGTGAAGAACATTTTTATCACTCCCACCACATTTTGTAAAACATTTGGTTCTCTGTAGTCGTTGCTTACCTGTGGTCATTTATCAGTGACTAAATTCTTGCACCCTCAATCTTTTGCAACTAAATCTTGGCTTTACTCTTTAATTATTTCAGGGTTTTTTTTAACACTTGATGGGTAAAGTTGGTTTAATTAGGCTGAGGAATGCTTTTTTTTTCTTTTTGGGCAGTGATCAATAGTTACACATTTGTGCCACCAAATGGCCGAAGAGGATGTTAAAGTAAGGGGCAACATTTGCTCGCAGCTCGAGCTCCTTGACCGAGACTTTGCATCAGAAGGTTGCTGCCGTGTGGAAATGCAGGGGGAAACTTTGGGAAACAACTTTCCCTTTGTCATGATTTTTTTTTTTTTAAAGTTCCGTTTCTCCCTCGATTTGTCTCCTCCTGCTGAGTCAGTTCCCAGAACCTGTCCTTGATGTTACCACAACTGCTGACACATCCCTTAACCACACCCAGTCCCAGACTCGATGCACAAGCGCCACCACTACAGTCCCACAGAAGGCGACGAGAACAAAAAACACCAGGGTATCCAGAACAGAATAAACAACAGGTGGCATTGCGCCAAGTGATGTTTTAAGACCCAAACACTGCAACATGCAAGGCGTGCCAATGCCTCATAAAAGACAGGTTGGAGTCGGATCATCAGTCGGCTGTTTGCAACTTTGAATAAAAAAGGAAGCACCTGTTTCCTCGCGACTCAAAGTGATCCAGACAAACACGTGACGCTTTCAGCAGCTGCTGAAATTTTAACTGCAAAACATTAACCTGGGAAGTAAATGTTCGGAAACTGGGAACATCCAGTTTCTTCCGACTGTGTCGTTGCTCCCAGCAAACCCACACAAATCGCAAAATCGTCGCATTATCGTCAGAAATCGTAAGCAGTTGTCTTGTTTTGAAGTCGAATTCCACTTCAGCGTCCTTGTCAGTTTTTTTATTTATTTATTTTTTTGGCGTGGAAATGAACGGCTAAGCTCCGCCGATGTTCTGAGCGCACGCGATCCGTCTCCTTCCGCAGCCTCTCGCAGGGGAGCGCACACTGCCACATCCGATTTCACATCTCATCTGCCACTTCACAGACATCAGAGACAGCTGAGGTGTCTCGGATCACTCAGCAGGGCGAGAAACACGCGCCTTCACAGTCGCGTTTAAGTACAATGCCTCGGGCAGGTTCATTGTACAACTGTTTTTGTTATACATTATTGAGAAAAGTGCGGGGGTGCTTTGATTGTGTATTATCCAGGACCTGAATGATGCCACTGTGAGTAATTACGGCGGGGGGAGAAAAAAACACACACACACACACTTGAAAGCTGGTGTTTTTGACAAACATGTCATCGCTTTTGAACTCTGATTGCGGCAGCAATTGAGAGAAGATTGATCGAGATTCTCTAAATGTTTCTTTTAAGAGGAGGATAAACGCCCATATCGACTCGGGCTGAGCTCGGCGGGCAGAGGCTCCAAACGCGAGCGCTCCAGATCGCATCCCATCAAGGCGGCCGCGGCCAAATGTTTTGTCAGGTCCTATATGTAAGCGCTGTTTTCTTCTTCTTCTTCTTCTTCTTTGCACTCCACACAAAAGGCAGCCGTGGACTGGATTTTGTTGAACGTGCACGCCTGCAGAACTGACACCAACAAGGTAGCAGCTGTGATCGATATGATTGTTTATCACTGACTGGCGAAAGAAAGGGGTCAAGTTCCCTATAGAAGTGGACTTTTAAGGTTTTTTGAGAGGTACACTTCACTACAACAAACTACCCAGCTTTTATTATTGTATGTGTTCAATTTCTTTACAAATCATTAATTAATCCTGCCTAAATTGTACATTGTGACCTTACCATCCGAAACCATGTTGGGGGTCACTACACACTAATAAGAACCAAAAATAACCAGCAGGATTATCATTGACCAAATGATGTTTTAAAGCTAGCTGTTAAAGATACTTTCATGCTATGTATGCGTCTAAAAGGTAAACCCATGGACAGTTAGCAGACTGTGCTGAGCCCACCTTTTCCAGCTGTGCTGGGGACGGCTGCTTCACCCCCCCAAACCCAAATTTGGGGGCGGCGCCATCGTGTCGTTTCGTTTCGTAGATCAGGCTGAGTTGGCCAGTGGGAAAAAAAACAAACCGTTGAAGACACCTCTGGTGGCTTGAGGAACTGCACCCTGACCATGTTTGTTAAATACTGTGCACTTGTGGACTGCACATCTTCTGAGCTTCTGAACTGATGGATGTATTATAGAAAAACAAAGCATCGACAGGCTTGATGCGCCTAGCAACAGCTTCCTGTTCATTAATCACTCACTGGCTTCCTTTCTGCTCCGATTCATTATCGTCCACATAAGGAAAGCCACATGTCCATAGTCATAAGGTTCTATTCTCATGTTGATTTTGGTGAGCTCGTGGATCAATTATTAAACAAAAAGCCGGTGATGACGGGCTGATGAAAGCCTTGCCTCATGAAACACTTCTTCACACTCAAAATGCTGAGATCACTTCCACTCTAATCTTCTTTTTTTTTTTTTTTTAAACTACCGCAGATGGTCAGACGGTTTGTGAGCCGACTGTGTCCTCGCACAAGCTGAGCAGAAGAAAGCACAGTTCAGATCAACATTGGCAGGGACACTCCGAAAGATCGCGCCATCGCACACTTTGCCCGTCGGCTCGGTTTGTACATGCGGAGTTTGTGGATGCGGGCAATATTGCTTTGAATCGCCGTCCCTGACTTATTAGCTTGTTTGGCATCAACAAACGAATGGAGGTCTGTTGACAGCATGTTGAACACACGACTAGTCAGAACGCAAAGAAGATATCGTTGTGCTGAGGCAGGTTGTTGGTTCCACTGATGGTTCTGGAGTCATCAGTGTTTAATTCTGTGATCATTTTTGGGAATCAAGTGTTTTTTTGTCTTTGGATTGTGTGAAATATACTCCTGTCTGGAGTCTGAATATGCGTTTTTTTTGTCATGACTAATATCGTCTGTCTCTAGAGGAGCTTTCGTGGAGGGGGTGTAAAAAAAAAAAAACACACACCAGATGTTGCCGACTGGATGAATCTTCACACCGGAGGGCTTTTGAACAGACGAATGTGTGTCAGTAACTCTTAACGAGGCTCCACTGAAAGAGGACGGAAATGGTCCGCTGGACATGTTGCCCGACCGCAGGAGGGTGTCTGGGCGAGAGGCGGGGAAAAAGTCCAGCTCCCCCGCGGGCCACTCGGTCTCCCCGGTAGGTGATGTTAAGGAGGTGAGCAGAGCACAGCTGGCTGAACCTCATCCTTCCACTTTATGCTTTCTAGACTTCACAATGTGTCTACAGGCGAGAACAGTTGCGAACGTATTCAAATGTGAATTACAGCGTGTCCAGAAACTCTTTTGTTCCCCCGCACCACACGCGCACACACACACACACACACACACACACACACACACACACACACACACACACACACACACACACACACAC
>JAUESF010039824.1:0-12430 GCA_032274765.1 Malacoctenus tetranemus | reverse complement strand
ACAAACCGACCACCTTTCCGTGTTGGAGACGAGCCACGTGCGGCGCCGGGAGCGACGTGGCTTAGCTCCATGCGAGAAAGTTTCTCCTCAGGAGTCAAACTATTCAGATTTCTGCTGTAATAAGATATCAGGATAAATGTCAGCATAGATTATATAGCCGCACTTCAAGATGTTGTTTTTTCTCTGTGCTCGGTGGAGACAGTGCAACCTCGGCGGGTGGGAGTTAAAACCCCCTCCAGCAGCAGGTGGAGCAGCGCCGATTAAATCCCCGCCGTGGAAACGTGACGCTAATGCAGCGAGGTGGCTCCTTCCGAATCGGAACACTGTGACACCGAAAACAAAGACATTCACACTCAGGACTGAGATGTCTTCAAACTACGGTGGCCTGTGAAGGACCAACATGTCCTTAGATTTGACACTAGAACTTTGCCTTGCAAGCGAGGTGGATTCAGTGATTTTATAGGGGTTTTTTCCCCCTCTAATTCCCACCTGCAGAGAGGATTTGCAGAATAAAATTTGTACATTCCAAAGAAATTTAAAAAAAAACACACTAAATCACCTCCTTTATTTTGCAAAGACTGCGATCTTCTGTGTTGTACATCGGTGAGTTGACCAGTGTGTGGCTTCACTGGCAGGCAGATCAGAAAAAAAGGCTCCACGGCCTTTTTTCTTTGACTTATTTTAGTGAAACTCGAATAAACTAAAGGTTGGGAGTCTCGATGTGTGGGGGCTTTAGTCCCGCCCCTAAAAATTGCACCTGAACTCTTCTGGATTGAAAAAAAAATAGACAAACACTGGCAGGTAAACCCAAAAAAAAGCCCTCACAACATTCAGACTGAAAGCAACTGACAGTTGTTTTCTCACCTGCTGTCAGTCCAAATGTGTTTCCTTCACTGCATGAAAGGGGATTTCTCATCACGCTCCTGTCTGATGCAGTCTTTCTGGTATTTCCAGGTTTCTTACCACAGTAAAGACCAATTCTTCCAAGGTTTCTAGGTCACAGAGATGATAATCACACACCAACACACATGCACATCTTTAGGTATGTCCCTGGAAGCTAAAGTACCGACAAAGGCACCGAGTGCACGTGCAAACTTTGTGCACCCCTCTGCTCAGCACGCTGTCGTGCTGCTGGGAACCAAAGTCATGAGCGAGGAATGTTTCGACACATGAAGACGGACAGTTGGCGAAGCAACACGTCGGGCCTTTTGCGCGACGCTCAGAGGGAGAACAAGGCATGCTTAGATGGGCACATTTTCCTCACAATCTCTCTCTGACTGAATCAGATTAAAAGGGGGAAATATGGAGGGAGTGAAAAATGTTTCAGTCCTTCAATCGAGCAAAGGGACGATAATGAGCTCAGATTAGAATCAGTGCACATCTGCTGCACTAGACTTAAATAGCTCCGATAAGTCAACCGTGAACCTCGGTTGCATAAAGCTGCAGCGTGTCTGAGTCCTAGCGAGGGGCGCTGGTGAACTGGGTGTTCTGGTCGCAGGGAGGAGCGGCGCAATCGGTTCCCTCAGCGTCTTTACTATTCTTCTAATATCAGGTCAGAGCTCCGTCACAGTGCCAGCCTCAAAACCAAGGCAATCAACCGATCGACAACCAACCATCCAAGCAACATGACAACAAACTAACCAACAAACTCCGAAGGTAAAGAAAAGAGCAGACACAAAGCAGTTCCATTGAATTCGATTTACTTTGAGACACTTTGAAGGTTGCTGGTTTGATCGCATCAACTTTTCTTGCTCGACTCAAAAATGCTCGACATAAAGCTGAAGCACATCTGATTTGTGAGTGAAGCTCATTTAGAGAACCCCAAACATGTGGGTGTTTCACTGACTGCAGCATCTGTCTTAATTTTTTTGATAATGACATTAAGATGGTTAAAACTCAGTGTGTTTTGATAACAGATAACACACGATACAAAGTCCATCACAAACTCCGTTCTCCAATGATTGAGTTTTTTTTGCCCGATGTTGGTGTGAAGCATCGGGCTGAAGGTCTAACCACGGCGAACGTCAACCAGTGGGAGCGCCATCAATCCTCCGCTGATACTGACGGATAGGTCCGCCGCCGTCGCCTCCCGGAGCTCCGAAACAGCAGCTTCCCGGCAGTCAGATAACGGCTGCAGCAACAGTGGAGCCATTATCCTCCCGTGTGTTATCGGGGGGACGGATGAGGAGGCGGGATATCACCTCCTAATCTGCCCGCCACTGCCGTCGACTGTCGCTTACGCCGCCGCTGCCGCCACTGCGGCCTTTGCAGCAGAAGCAGAAGCTCCAGGGGGAAAATGGATTCTTCGTGCCGGCTGCCAACAACAGGTTTCCTCAGGACCTCGGTGACGAATGGACGCTGGGCAGGAAAGAAAAGGGGGGGAACACTTTCAGACCCATAAATGAACAATCGGGAAAACACTGAAATAAAGAGGGATGAAGAAACCTTCTGAAACAAATTGAGCCTAGATTTATCAAAATGCAATGTCTGAAGCAACACTTGGATTCAAACAAAGTGGTTCCTCAGGGTCCTTTTTCCATGAGGAACTACCCGGTCTTACTCGGTGTCGCCAGGCTTTGCGCGGCACAGCTCTGTTTCCTTTGTGTGTAGTCGTTAGCAGCACAACCCACAAGCCCTCCTATGTGACACGCTGCAAGGACACAAGGAGGGGGCAGTGCCTGGTTCTCTCTGCTCCGTCTGCTGCCATGTTGGCGCCACGTAAACCGACAGGAAACCTGCCGCTTGCTCTGTTGTCGTTTCACCTTTGTACAGCTCTTGCTGTCGCCACTCTCACCAATACGGCCCACTTGGAAGTGAGCGGGCATTATAGCACCTGTTAGAGAAAGGCTGAGTAGGTACTAATAAAAAGGTGCCACTCAAAAAGGGACCGTCCAGCATGCCACCCAACAGGCAGGAGAGGTTCCAGGACTAACTTCAGTCCCATAAGGTGACTGTGAGCTCACTAGTCAGCAGAATGAGAACACTCAGTTGATGTTCATAGGTTCTTTTGCTGTTACTTCACTGATCTGGCCCATCTTGGGTTCTTTTGGTTTGAATCAAGATGAGTTTGATGCAAGTTAGAAGGACGACTGAAATCTGGGAAACACTGCAAGCTAACAGAATAGTACAGGTCTTTTAAAATAATGACAATAGCGAAAACTTCATGAAATGACATTAAAAGAATTAGTTTCTAATGTATTTCTATTTGGACTCTGCTAGGCAGAACAGTGCTTTCAGAGGGGCCGGGTGGAACGCGGAAGGATCCGACTCATCTGCCTGTTAAAGGTTTTCTCATCCAGCTTCACTTCAGCTCGAAAACTGAAGAAAAGAAGAACAGGGGAGAAAATAACACAACCCACAAAAGCTGAGACCTCCTGCAAGAGAGGAGGAAAATCCTCTGGAGAGGTTCATTAAAATGTCAGGGAGGAGGAGACGAGGGAGGTGACGATAACCAACAATGACACAGATGGCGGAAGGTTTTCTGACCTTTGAACGCTTCAGGGAACTTCAAGGAGGAGACGCGTGAAACTCCGTGGAAAAAAAAAAAAGGGCGACGTCGCTGCCGACACCCCAGGGGGAACCTGTGAAAATTTGAGAGCTTCTTTTTGAGCCCGGGAGGAGACACATTAGCATAGCGCCTGAGAATGCATCTGCTGGTGCACACAGGTTGTTTCCCATTCTTCTCAAAGTCACAAAAGTAGGTCACATGCACCATTTTCACAGCAGTCCATGAACTGAACAGACCAATGCTGCTGGACGACATCGTCTCCCCCCCCCTCCAGGGTCTCCTCTTGCCCATGTCTGATCTTCACAGGCTGAGGTTTTATCTCTTTAGGTGCGACTGTTTTTTGTAAGTGTAAATGAAAGAAGTTGTAAGATCTCTTTGTTTCAGTTCTCAGTCATCTGACTACGAGGCGACGAGACGAGTGTCATGTCAGGTGGTCCTGCTACATCCCACCTGCTGTCATGACATTGTTCAAAAGAAGAACTGGTGAAATTGTCCCGAGGTTCAAGACGTCATCAGGGTGGAGTCAGAGATTGAGGAGAGGTTGGGTGGTCTGAGACACATCAAAGAAAATGACAGAAACTGTTGGTTACCTTTACTTCAAAGGGCTCCTGCTGTTAGTGCCAGTGTTTTGCTTCGCTGTCGTGTTTTGGCCAATCAAAGTTTCACAGTGTGAATGAAGACAGGGGACACAGAGAGAGCATTTCGGTAACTCGCAAAACACTTTGGTAGAAAAATATCCATTCATTCGTCTGTGAATCAATCTCTCCTTTTTCTACTTGCACTTTATCCAAGTTAGGGACCCATTAGGGTTCATCCTCAACAAGTCAAAGCAGTCTGCATTCGTTAGACTCATTTTAGGAAGGAGGCAGGTCAAATTTCTAATTGGCACACACAGGTAACGAAAGTGTCGAGCCTCCTGAGCAGAACTCTACATTTTGAGAAGATTCGCTGAAGACCAACATAGCCACAGGGTGAGCATGCAGAGGAGATGCAGATGCAGACGATGCGCACTAAAGTTCAGTGTCACACAATATTACAACCACCCAAAAGAAATGAGTCATGAAGGAAGCCGGGGAAGTCATTGAGACGCTCTCAATAGCTGCATTTACATGGACCATAAGTAATCAAATTGCTTGACCAGATTAGACAATCGGATCAAAATTATGTCATGTAGACACCGCAATCAGATTAAATGACCTCCTCCGGATTCCCAGATTAAGACTGGGTCAGAGGAGGTGGTCTATCCCGTTTCTGACCTGATCGATCCATTTCAACGTCACATCACCCTCTGGATACAGCAAGGTACACAAATGATGATGTCATAGTACAAGGCACTGTGAGATTGATCGATCCTCTGACTGAATCTGATTATATATACACTTGATGCATGTAAACCAAGAAATCGATCTGGACACTTGTTGAATGTTCATGACAACAGGACAATCTGATTACCCAGTCAGGAAGCGTTCTGTCAGATCAACAAAAGAGTGCTAATGTGAGCACAGTTAACACCTGAGCAGCTAATACCATCAGGATAACAACAACTACTCTTGTGGGTTTTTTGGGTTTTTTTTTTTTTTTTTTTTTTTAAAGGGGCGGGGCTTGGTTTATCATACCAATGACCTATACACACTTGTGGATGGAAGCAGTCTGTTCTGAGTGAGGCTAATAGAAAGTACAAATTGAAAAACAGACTTAAATGTATCAAAGAAACTGAAGTAAGTAACTGAGCTAACCTCACTGATCACCAGATGCTCATCACTGACACCAAGTGGCCAGAAATGTCCACACACATGGAAGTGATGCAGGTATTTCAAACCTCTGCAGCTCTGGTTGTGAGCTGCCAGCTGAATGATTGATTAGCATCTGTTAGCTCGGGATAAAACCTTCAGCGACTTGCATGAATAAATCAGGGCGAGCAGAGTCCAGTCTGCGTGGTGGGGTTGGGGGGGGCAGGCTGTACAGCTTGCATTTGGCAGCTTTATGCGTACAGTGTTCCTCTTTAATTTTGTAAACAGAATCAGAGTCATTGCTTTGAGTGCCGAGTGCGGTGATTAAATCTTTATTCATGCATCGGGGCTTCTGACGGACGGGCTACAAGTGACTCCGAACAGCAGGAACAAAAGGTTGATTGAACAGCAGCTGAGTCAAAGGACCCGCGTGAAGGAGTGATGGAGCGAATGCAGCGCAGGAGGCCACTTTGGCTTCGCAGACAGCTGCTCGCTCGGGGTCACGAATGAACCCCCCCCCCCTTGAAGGATAGGTGGAGGTTGAAACTTACTTCGCTCCACTTTGAAGCCCCTGCGTGCAGGAAACAGCACTTCAATAAACACCAACACTTCGGTCCAATCAAAACTCTCCAGGCTCACAAATCACAGACAAACATCATTAAGTTTTTCAAAATAAATCAAATTACTGGCAGCCTGTGCACCCTGCTTTCACCCTTTGTAAGATGGGATCACCTCCAGCACTCTACAAGATGGATAAATCACCCAACTTTCAACTGTTGAACAGGTGTTTCAAGATTATGAAGAATCCCTCTTGCGCTCATTGCTCTTTCCCAAACAAATTTAAACTGTTTTTATTTAATGACCATAATAGTGAAGAGGAGCCTAAATTTACCACGGAATGTGGATCAGTGTCATTACATCATCGCACAGCCCTCCATCAGTGTTGAAGCAAAGAAGTCTGTCCAGTTTTGCAACACTATTTTGTCCCACAACGGGGTGACGGGACCCTGACAAAGCAATATCATGCTTCAGCCTTGCAATTTACCAACAAACCAGCCCCATTCAGTTGAGTCATGCAATACCACTTTGTGCCACAAAATGGTGGGTTGAGTCACTGTGACCCAAACTATTTCGTATTCTCATATATTGCAGAGAAAACTGCTGAAGACTGCAGGCTACTAAAAAAAAGCCTGCCTGCAAGGTGTTGCAATACCCTTCTGTGCCACAAAGTGGTGAGGTGAGTCACTGTGGCTAGAAAACACTGTGGTACCATTTAGACATAATGCAGAGGCGTTTACTGAACGACTTGAGGCAATGAACGAGACTCATCCTGTGCAGTGTTTGTAATTCCACTTTGCACCACAAGATGGTGAGATGAGTCACTGCTACAATCTGGTCCATTGCCAAGAGAAAGAGTTGCAGGAGGCACAGTGTCATCTGCAAAAAAACAGTCCTGCATTGTGCACGAGCAGAGTCTTTCCGTTCGATACGCCATGACAGCCAATCACAAATCAGTGACACAAAGCTGGGTGGACACCGTCCACAGCAGGAAAACGTGATCGAAAACCATTCAGAGTGGCTCAATTTGTCCTCAAGTGACACTTTACTTGAGTTGTGTTGAACTCCAGTCCTGGAGGATAGACAGACTTGCTCCTTTCCTTCTTTCCTTCCTTCCTTCCTCAGACTTTCATGCATCTCTCTGCTCCAGCACAGCTGCTTTAAACGAGTGTGACGTCATCAGGCTCTGCAACAGCCTGCTAACGAGCCTCATTGGATTCAGGTGTGTTGGAGCAGAGAGACACAAGGAAGGAAGGAAGGAGCCTTGCAGGACCAGAAGTGGACACACCTGCTGTAGTCAGTTCTGAATCTACAGCCACAATAAACAATACATGAGGCATATTTCTGTACAATTTACAGACTTTGATTACTTCTTGTCTCAGATTCATGCTGGATTGGGCTTCCCACTGATTCTCCTCTTGTTGCTGGCATTCATGTGGTCCCGCCCACCTGCGCCCCCCCCACCCCATCTCCGATGGTTTCCAGCTGTGCGTCATTAGTCCCCCAGTTTCACTTGTGTGAACATGTGACACCTAAAACTGTCAACTACCAGTGTGTCTCTACTGTCTCCTTCCAGCCACTCTCCGTCACGTCCTTGTTTCCTCCGTGTCCCTCAGTACCTGACCTGGCCTCAGTCCCTCCGCCAAGCTTCCTGGTTTCGACGCCCTTTGCCTGCTGTGACCTCGACCGCCTTTTTTGGTCGGGTGAAGATTCTGTGGTCAGATGAAGCCAGCGTCCGTCTCACTTGTGCACCACAGGAGGGAGACATAAAGCGGCTCTGTGCACTCGATCATTGGCAGTGGCACTCAATCATTCAGCACAACATCATTTAAGTAACCCGACAATAAAATCATTTTTTAATGGCGCCATCGTCGCCGATGAAAAGCACATTGCCTCGGTTGTGGCTTCGCTTCGTTCCCCACAGAGTGCAACTGCACCGCGCTAATGTGTCGGTATCGGCTGACCTCCAGTCCCGCTAAAAACCTGCCGTCTGAGCTGCGCGCACGCACATGCAGCTCGGCCTGTGTGCCGGGAACCGG
Organism: Malacoctenus tetranemus; assembly: GCA_032274765.1. Taxonomy (NCBI): domain Eukaryota; kingdom Metazoa; phylum Chordata; class Actinopteri; order Blenniiformes; family Labrisomidae; genus Malacoctenus; species Malacoctenus tetranemus. The sequence goes on along the minus strand of JAUESF010039824.1, from coordinate 4,595 downwards.
GCGCGCAGTCATTACTGTGAATAATGACTCGCTCGCGGCCTTCGCCTTATTAGAGCGCTGATGATGACACCTCCAGCTGAGAGAGGACAGAGAGGAGCGAGGGAGGCACGGGTGTAGGGGGGGAGCGGGGGGAGGGGGGGGGGAAGCAGAGGAAGGCCGCCATCCAATTACCACGAGCGCTGAGAGCGCGCTGCAGGAGGACAGCGGTCTTTTTCTCGGGGCGGCAGCGGCGGTGGTGGCGGTGGGCCTTTTGTCGTCAAGGGCAGGCAAGCGGCGGAGTGCTCCGAGACAGTTTTTCAGGTCAGGAAGATTTTTTTTAAAAAAAAGAAAAGAAAAAAAAGAATGTGTTGGAGGTCAGAGATGACATCTCGCTCGTGGGCGCAGACGTGTAATCCATTTTACAGGGCGGCATTGCCGCCGTGACCCGTGACACCGTGGGCCGTCGGACGCCAGATGTAGAAGAAGAGCGGGAGGTGACGCGCGCACAAAGTGGTTCTCGGAGAGCAGAAATACTCGATCGGCCGCCTCCAAGGTGAAGTCACCTCCGACTGCGAACTGTAGGCTTTTACAGTCACACGATCGGCGCCGTGCCGCAGAGTGAAATATCTCACCAGCGGGCGATCAGGAAGCTGTGGTGCACCAAAGCAACCGTGTGAACGCACAGTAAACAACAACTTGCATCGTCGGCGCGGAGACGCAGCGGGGCAGCTCTGGGATTTATTGACTCCAGGAGCTGTTGTTGTTTTGTTTTTTTTAGACATATTGATTTCAGTCCCTGAAGCCCCCCACCGGCTACCAGTGGCCGGAGGTGCAGTTTTTGTTACTGGTAGTGTGGGCGGGTTTCCAGGGCACAGCGTTGCCGTGGGCCACCGCTGCATCATTCATTCACACCATCCAAACCCGTGTAGGAATGCTTACAGAAAGTTTGATCGAGGTTTCAGTGTCACCAGGGGGTCCCCCCCCCCACCCCCCGTCAGCTCCCACTTCAGCACGCTCCAGTGACTCCAGGCTCTCCTGTCACCTGAAAACGCTGTCTTTAAACACTAACTGCCGTCCTCCGTCGACGCAGCGCCTCTCTCCACGCGGCGAGCGCAGTGCAGCGTGAACGCCCAGACACGGTGATGCCATAAAGAGCGCCTACCACGCCGGTGGGAGGCGAGGCGCCCAGCAGGGGGGGGCCGGAGGACTCTTCAAAGACTGGGGGTCTTTTTGTTGCAGCAGAAGTTTGGTCGACTCGGTGTTCGAAGCGGCGGGTTTGCAGGTCGCCCGATGGCTGAGCGGGAGAGGGCAAAGGAGGAGAGACGGTGAGATCCAGGCAGATGAACCAGAATATCGTCTCTGGCTAAAACCAGCGGCAGCTCCTCAAATCACTGCCAGAGAGTGGAAAGTGACTTTCTAAAGGTTTCCTGTGCAATTCTTTTCCAACCAAAGCTGTGAAACACAGAAGTGAAATGATCAATTATTGGGAGCTCAGAATAAAAAAACAGAACACCTTCAGTAATGAATCTTAATTAGGACTCATTCAAACCTGACCTCTTTGGTCCTCCCAATGTTGGTGTGAAGGCACAGTATTGCAAACAAGGAAAACGTGGTCCTAACAAGACCACCATCACAGTCAACTTTTGGGCTGCAAAGTGGCCAAACTGCAGTCTGATTGAGGCCGCGCATGGATGATGGATGTATAGTGTCCCTCAATCAAACATTACCGTGGTGACCGCGGACCGACGCCCACAGAGTTTCTGCTCTCACCAGCGCGAGAGGATGCGACTTTCATCTGTAAAAGAAATGATGGCGGGCGGCTGTGTTTGTGCACTCGTGGGAAAGCTTAAAAGGAAGATTCCCAAACTTGTCAGCGGGGCCTGACAGGCAGAGCGCCGTTACAGCTTTCCATCCAGCATCCCCGCAGAGAAGCCGGGCGGTGGGGGGGTGGAGGGGGGGTGCCGCTCGTCCTCTCCCCGTCTCCGCGGTCGCGCCCTCGCCGGTTCGGCGCTGGCTGTCAGGGGGATCTGTGTGTGTTTTAAAGCAGCCCGTTATCTTCGCCTGTCATCTCTAATTGGTCGCTTCCTCCCCCGCCCCCCACCACCCCCCCACCCCTCATCCCACCCCCGCCACTATCTTCCACGCGGGCGGGCCGGCGCTATCTAAAACCCTCGGCCCGCGCACGCACATCGGCGCACACGCCCCACTGCCGCCGCTGCGTCCGTGAAAACAAGCAGCGGTCATCTGAGGACAGCTGACTGGCAGGATAAAAGAGCCCCTCGCTTCCTCTTTGTGCTGCGCTCTCACTTGTTTTTTTTATCCAAACTGCACCAGCCCACACTGATGCTAATTCTTGGCCTTTTGGGGGGAGGACGAGTCTGCAGTGAATGAAAAAGAATCACGGGTCCCCGCTTCCACTTGACATTTTGGAATGGCTCGCATCCAGATAAAATCACCGTGTTGCTTAACAGAGCTCGAATCCAAACCACTCTGTCTGGCGGTTCATCCCCACACTGGTGCCTCGGCTTCTCCTCTTTTATTTTCCTTAGCTTCGTGGCATATGCTTTTTTGCTAGCATCCACTTTTAGCTTCACATTCTTCAGTGGACCTCATTGAACCGAATGCGTTTTGACGCTTTTTTTGTCAACATCTTCGTTCTCTCGCTGGCTGAGGTTTGCAGGATTGGCTTGGTTTCAAAAGACGCACTGCGTGGGTGCACAACTCCCACTCTTTCTCTCTGATTAAAATGATTTCAGGACAGTTTCTGTTTTGTTTAAACTGTTTAAGGGCAGATTTCTGTAGTTTACCCAGTAGGGACCTGAAAAAGTAGTCGTGTGAGTTATGATGGTCCATTTTTGTACACCCCCCCCCACCACCACCACCACCATCACCACCACCACCAATGCTTGTGTTCTTTCTTGTCTCTCCTGAGCTCACATGGATGCCCCCTGACCTTCCCCGCTCCATCTCGATCAATACCCACCTCCCTCACTCCCCCCCCCCCCCATCACCCTCTCTCTTCTTTGCTTGCAGCATTTGGCCTCCTGACCTCTTTATGCAGTCGGATATCTCCTGTTCATTTAGTCCTCAATGAGACGCTGACACCGGCAAACACCCAGCTCGCCACCTCAGACGGCCAAAGGTTAATGGAATCAGGGGGCTCCGTCGGTCGGATGAACTGCGGGCACATCGATCGCGGTGCGATGGGGGAGCCGGAACACAGATGGAGGAGATGTGGAAACACTCCCGATCGGTCGTCCCTGGAGACAAATTAACCCCCAAAATGTTGTTACAAGCTCAGTTTGTCCCGGGGTTATCGCTCCTGGTCATCAGGATCGATAGTTTTGGATGCAGGACGGCGTTCCTGGATGGGGATCTCTGCGTGAGCAGGTTGTAGTGGGAAGTATGAAACAAACTAGGAAGCGTTTTCAGGAGACTTTAGCCACAATGAGGGGGAAAACGAAGCGGTTCTGCACACATTGTTCTCCAGGCTGAACCAGGTGGGAACAGAAAAGGGTGCCACTCCCGGAACATCGCCAGGAATTTCAACTTTTGCTTCGTCTCTGAAGGGGGTAAAAAAAAAAAAAAAACAAGTCCCTGACGGACAAACTTGAGTGCAGCTTTTTATCTTTGGAGGATCGGAAGCACATCTGCTCCGACGAGAAGCAGATTTCACTTCCCCTCCGAGCTGCCTTGTGCTGAGATCTCCCGGTTCATCTGCCTGTGAAAGTCCCCCAGATGATGTCACCCCGTGTAACTTATTCGTGTCGTGTCTTGCGCGAGCGACTCCGGCGCCTTGTGTTTGTATTTTACTTCAACACCTCGGTTGAAGGCTTCCAGCCTGAAACACTTTGGGATCAGCCATGAAATATTAAAGGCCTTTTTTGTCATCATACTTCAACACTTGGAGTGCCGAGGGTTTGTTTTTCTTTTTTTTTTTACCTCTTCTTTTCTTTGTCCTTGACTCCAAAGAGCATTTTTGTCAGCTAAGTGGGTTTTAAATAATACTTTTGCCGTTTGATCACTGTGTGAAAATGCACTCCAGTCTTCTTGGTGTTTGGAATTTAAGTGGGTTTTGATGACAAAGTCCTTGATGAGCGAAAGTTGTCTCCAACTCTGTCGACTGCCGTGAACTCAGCTGCGACACGAGCACTAGCCTGACAATCGTGGAGGACGATCAACGTTTTTTTGCAGAAAAAGCATCGAGGAGTCTGAGAGTGAGCATCCAAAAGGTTGGAAACACAAAGGACGGTGAACTGAAAGCACCTGGAGGTTCATCTTGGGAGTTGAAAGGAACAATTTCACCCCTTAACCCTTTAAACACCCTGGAGGAGCAAATATAAGTCGTTGTAAAAATTTTTTTACATTTTGAGGAATTCCCTTGACACATCATTTATTTGTTCATGATGAAGCATAATTTAATAAAATGTATTTAATTATAAGTATTATCCAGGTCTAAACTGTTTAATGCCCATGCCATAAATAAAATCCAATCAATTAAAAAAAGCTTTTTTAAGTGTTTATAGGATTAGATAAGAAAAAAACTTAATTAAAATAATAATAATAATAATAATAATAATAATAATAATAATAATAATAATAATAATAATAATAAT
>JAUESF010039789.1:0-18735 GCA_032274765.1 Malacoctenus tetranemus | reverse complement strand
AAGGAAAAATGTACTCGAGTCCGAGACGCTCCCACGCCCATCACACAGTGGTCTCGAGACCGGTCTCGAGACCAAGACCGATCTCGAGTACTACAACACTGCTGGTTTCACAGTGGAAAGGAAGGACTCGCAGGCCTGAACATTGAGAGAAGCTTGAGTGCAGCCTTTGGCACTCTGGTATTTTTCCACAGGCACAATTTTCCCAAAACTCAACGACCCTTCTCTCAGTACAGCTGTTTGTCTGTTGTCCTCAGTTGGTTGAATCGCCTGTATTTCTCCTGAAGCTTTGTCAATGATAAGTGGGGCTTTTAGGCTGCATGTCTGCATTAAATGGGGTTGATGACAAAAGTGATATGTGGTCTTTCCTGCTACAGGTCCCTACATTTTTCAAGCAGCGCTGCTTATTTAGTTGTTGCCATTTTCAGGGTGGCAGAGGTGGCTACTCAGCTTGCTCGGCAAATAGTTTTAAAGTTGACTAATTCTCCTTTTTGAAGATGCATCTTGAAGAGCTTCCGTTTGTTACCAAATGAAAACACACTTTATGCCTAGTCAAGCAGCATTTTGACTTGCTCCTGCAAACGTGGGTTCGATTTGACCAGATGTGACTGAAAATCATTCCAAAAAGCCAGATCCAGAGGTTACCAGGGGTTAGTTGTTCGGTGGTCTCTTTTTTTCCTCCTCCATAAAATGCACTCCGTCCAAAAACTCAAAGTAGCATTAAACCACCTTTTGTTTTTTGACTACAAAAACACATAGTATTCAAATATAAGATGCAAGGTCGACTGAGTGCAAGCGGCTCATTGACCAGAGTGATACCAATGGAGCAGTTGTGATGGGTCCTTATTCAGAAAGCAAAACAAACCTTTTAAAGGTTGGAAGCTAGCGCCTGTTTATATTCTTTCTGTTAACGAGGCAAAACCTTGATCAATATCGCAACAAGGTAAGCCAACATGCTGCAGTGTCATTGTATGTGCTCACGTTGGCAACAAAAGCTCACTCTTTGTGGCATCATCACCACTGTGTAGTTTGCTATTACTCCTGCTGCTTCCACTCTGCCCCCCCCCCCAGGGGAGGTGTGCTTTCCACTTTGAAACCACTGGTCAATACAAAGCAACAATCAGCTTCTGTGGGAAAGCTTTCAACAAGGTTTAGAAATGTTGAAGGGAAATTGTAACCATTTTTCCAACAATGCATTTGTAGGGTCACACACTGATGTTGAAGAAGACCTTAATTTGCACTCCGTGCTGTATTTTATTCCAGAGGTTTTTGGGGATCAAAGAATAAATAGCTTGGTTGGATAATATGGCAAAGGACAGACCCACAGCGGATTCCACAAAGTTGGAGCATGACAATGTCCAAAATTAGAGGAACATGAATAGTGCACTCCACCAGAACTGAGAGGACAGGCTCAACACCTGACAAGCTTCCTCACACCATTGTCCCCTGTCCTCCGAATTTTACAGTTACAGACAAGGACTGTCCTCCTGGCGACTTCCAAACTAAGATTTTCCTATTGAAAAAGTGTATTCTCAAAAGGGTCAACAAGACCCTATCCCTAAGAGGTACAAACCAATGTTACTCCAAAGAGGAATGGTGATGACCATAAGGAACTCCGAAAATCTGAGGCAAAAGTCAAACACAACCTCATTCACTGAATATACTGAATAGAGAGGAAACGTTCAAACAAGCCAGTGGACCAAAAGTATGAGGACTTGAGGGTAGCTTCACGACAGGCTCATGCATAGAGTCATGAGAAACAAACTGGCAAAGACAGGGAAAATCACATTTACGCGTACGCCAGGGAGGGAAACAGGTGGACAGTCGTTCACTCAGGAAAAAGGAAGTGCCAGGTACCTGTAATGATGAGCGGGTTCGACTTCATATGAAAACAGGAAGTGATTTGACAAACATGGAGACAAGACAAATGCTGGCAGTGACTGCTAAAAACACTAAAGCATCAATTTGGATGGTAATGAACATGAGTCATGATACTAACAAATATGAACAATTAATAACTTTGTGTTTCTTTTATTTACAGGTTAAGTTAGCTCTCATGCTGTCATTCATGCTCCTTTTGGCTCTCTTGCAAATATTATTACTGATGTTAACAGGATTGCTTATGCTAGCTTTAGCTATCTTATTAACTTTGTATATCATATGATGATCTGTCATCATATGGATGTGTTCCCCTTTTTAGTTATGCAACAGTTTGTCATGTATGACACAGTCCGGAGAGATCACTTTCACTAAATGTTCAGCAAGCAATTCTGCATGGTTTTGTTTAAAAAAAAAAAAAAAAAAACAAAGAGAGCAGCTCTCACCTGTTTTTGTCCTTTCAGACCCTCCCTCAATTGTGAAGCTGAAAGAACCGGAACGCCGCCATGACACGTGCATAGAGTTTACTGTTCGTGGTTCGCCCCACCCAACCTTAAGATGGTTCCATAAAGACAAGGTTGGTTGGACTTTATTCTAATCCAGACGTGTGTATTTTTCAGTGAGTAAGTCAGAAGATTTTTTTCTCTTTTGCACCCATGCATGACCAGAGCATGAGCTTCATTGTCAATCTTCTTTTTAAATTGGAAAAAAACTCTTTTTTTTTTTTTCAAAAGTACGAAAAGAAAGAGTGCATGGATTGTTTTAATTTGGTGTGGCACTGCAGGGAGCTTTTTTTTTTCCACATGAGGATGACCACTGCCTTCCATGGCGGGCCAGGAGGTTGTATGCTACCTGAGATTTCACTCCACACCACATCAAATGTTACTGCATTGTTCAGTCTGGGAGGTGGCCTGTCAGCCTCCCCGGTGATGTCACAGGACATCGATGGTGAGATTTCCCCCTCCCCCCTTTACCAGTTCCTCTCTCAGGCAAGCTGGTCAGCAGACGGAGAGTGAGCTGAAACAAAGCCCAGCAGGGTGGTGATTGGTCACCTGTGTGTAAGTGGTGCAGTTAAAAAGGAAACCTCTGAAGGCAGAGGTTGCAGGCGGTGCACAAAACCCTACAGGAGCTTGTTTATGCTTGTTTTTGCTTGAAACTAGCAAAAGTGTTCTACTTGACAAAACCGAGAAGCTTCTCCCTGAGCTGAAGGTCCCTGGTTATGTGCTTGTTCAGACAAAACAATTGATAGGTGTTTCTTGGCGGGCCTGGTTGCAGCTGTCCAGAACCAAACGGTAAATTGGCAAGTCAGAACATAGTGACGGCAAAGAAGCCGGGTGAAATAAAAATGATTGCTGGACGACATGACCCTGAAAACAGGAACGAGATGACACACTTGCAGATCCCCTTCTTCTTTTGAACCATCCTGAGGAGAAAGTTTGCACCTCGTGGCATGGACCCATTCTGTCCTTTCCTTCCAGTGACAGGGCAGTTCCTGTAACAACCAACACTTGTTAGGAACCTTTCCACCAGACAAAGACACTTAGTACAGAGACTTGATCAGTGCATAATTACTAATTATTTGAAGGTGGGCTTGCCCCTGTGCAGTTTTGTCCCAATTTTGCATTTAAAGTCAGTCACTAACAGACAAAAAATTCTGAATGGCCATAGAATTGCCATGTCTTGAAGAAAGACTGTGATGTGTGTTTTTCTTTTGTTAATGTATTCAGACACCTGCAGAGAGAATAAGCAAAGAGAAGAGAGAAAGCAGACAAACACTCATTGATGACACTGCATTCAGCAACATCAACAAAGTGGAGGTTTTCTTTTTGATAGGGATTATCCATATATTCTGAATTGTAAAAGCAACGTTTTGTGACATGTCGCTCATGTTAACAAGCTACGATTTTTAGGTTAGTCTTGATTACCTTTGAATTTTACTTTCTCAATGTTGCTTTTCTGTCACTTCCCATGCAGGAACTTCTGCACACTGAATATGTGCGTCTTGACATGGATACTTACCTGGACGACATCGAGGGATGCCTCACCTTTAAAAATCCAACACACCATGATAATGGACACTACACTTTAGAAGCCACCAACTACTTGGGTGTGGTGAAAAGTACCCTGTATGGACACTTCCTTGACAAGCCTTTTGAAGGTCAGCCGAGACATTAAGCCTCTATGTTGAACTTTTTTTTTTTGTGTGTGTCTACTGACAATCATGATGTTGTAAGTGGAGACACGGTGATCCCGGCAAAGGTGGGACGATAATGCCAAATTTTGACATGAAATGTAGACACAAGGGAGAAACCCTGAAAACATTGAATGTATAATTCAGTACACAGACAGTAAAGGCCTTTTGGCAACCATTCAGGAGAAAATAAACCTAGTGTGGTCTGGTTACAGACAAAACCTCCCATTCCAGTGTGACATCTTAACTATCAAACCTGCACCATGTAAAGGTGAATATACACTGTAAACCTCAGTTTGTGTCCAGTAACAAATATAACCCATAACTCAACAATTGATTGCATGAAAAATTGAGCCAAATTTTCAAAGTGAAGATACAGTACGAGTTTGCCTTTTGTCTTTGAAGCTTTCAAGAGAAGAAAGACTGATTAAGACAATGACGCACATACTTAAACATTCCTCCATTTGTCAAAAAAACACCACACATAAGTATAGTGTACTTACCCAACATACCAAAGTAAATCCAGTGCGTATTATAGAGGCATTTTGACACTCTAATCAGCAAGTAAGCTCCAATGTGATGTGACTGTTTGAAACATGAATGGCTTGATCTTCATGTCCAGTCTGTTCCACAGGTAGTTGTTTATCCTCTGCGGTGTTGTTTAGATTCAAATAACAGGGACAAGCACCCTTTAATTGCAGTTTCTTGATGTCTTCGACTCGCATAATTTCTGGCACACTGGCCATTTCACACCTCAAAGCCACACTATATTCAACTGTTCTGTCACTTGTCGAAAATGTTTTGTCTTTTTTGTTACATCAACATTTTCAGATTTTACTGTACATCAATACTCATCGATAACTTCTTGTTTCTAGAAGACTATTCCATCGATTATGGCTACGGTGAGTCCGTTTTTCTTTTTTGTTTGTTGTATGTGTGTGTGGGGGGGGGGGGCATTGTGGAGCTGTAGCAATTAGGATTGGAAAAAAAACTTGAAGTCAATGTGTTGCATGTTGTATATTGTTTCCTCACATCATCTTGCCATAGAAAACAGTTAGTCACATGCGTTGTGCATCTCAATGTTAGTTAATGAAGCTGAAAATTACAAGGCAATCAGGTAGAGTCCAAGATGGGTTTTTTTCATGGTAAAACATATCAGTCTCCTTTAATATTCAGTTTCTACAACCTACTATTTGCACGTCATGTCTTCAATCTGACCTGACACAAAAGATTAAAATGGAGGATGACACAAAAGCCACAGTTTTTCTCCCATTCAGTACGGAACAGTGTTGTGCAAGACAGGTACTCATGAGTTTCTGTGCATAGAGGCTAATTCACAGACATCAAGCAGAGGTTCCCACAAGATTTCAGTATCTTTCACACACATGCAGAAATCACCAGGAACACAGACAATGTCAACAATCGACATCGACAGAGCAAACAAGCAACCCCTGGTTGCTGTCTGTCTGAGGCACAAACCGTACAGTTTTCAGGGGCATTTTAACCCACTTCCACTACCTTCCACCCTAACCTGCTATTCCGCCCTCTCAAATGCCTGCTGGCACTGCTCCATGCACTTGACCAGATGTAAGGCACCTTCTGGGTGAGGTCACTCAGGGGGCTGGTGACGTCCCCCAAAGTTTCGTATGAACATCCAGTATTACCCAGCCAGTCCCAAACACCTTGCTCTGCACTTTTTTGGACTCAGGCCATGGGCGAGATGCAATAGCTGCATTTATGTCAACTTGGAGCTGCACCGAGCTCTCCTGGTCCGCAAACACCACGGCAGTGATCAAGAAGGCCCGGCAGCATATTAACTTCCTGAGGGTGCTTAGGAGGAACAACTTGTAGGGAAAGCTTATCGTGATGTTGTGCAGATCCTGCATCAAGAGGCTCCTGATACAGTGGATGTCTGTTAGGTGTGCTGGCTGCACTGAAGCAGACAGGAAGAGGCCGCAGAGAGAGGAGCAGACTGCACTGAAGCTGATTTTTTTCCCCCTAAACATTCCTCAGTGCACTGCACTTTATTCACTTTAATTCTGTAATAGTCCTACAGGACTACTCAGGTCATCCAATAACTATTGAATACTGCGCGATGGTACCAATTGTCTTTTGTTTATTGTTTGTCTTGTTTTGAAATGTGATCTCATTTTTAAAATGGGGTGGATGGAGTGCAGAGTGTAATTGTAGGTATTGCTGAAGAAAGCCTTCAAGCAAATCAGGAAATAATCTGAGGTAGAAGAAGAAAATAGGAACACAAAACAGAAGATCCTATGATTATGTAATAAGATAAGGCAATTAAAGACAAACTTTTGTCAAATGAAATCAGTGTCAGCAGAGGAAATGCATTCCAGTACAACACCAGCATCATCTATAGACATTACTGAGCCTTCATTTCAAATGTATTAAATGCAGGTGTAACTTTCAACCACGGAGACACTTTCAGGCTAGCATGAGAGCTCCAGATACTAAAACACAAATATTAGGAACATGACATCATGTCTTTGTTTGTGCTTACGACAAATACTTTTGTTTTGTTTCAACAGAAACTCCGACTGTCGGTACTCCCAAATCTGAAGAGGAGACATTTAGGGTGAGTGACCACATTTTTTTAAGGTGTTGCATGTGCTTTGTGCATGGTCTGTGCTGCCTGGTTGTTGCCCCCTGATGGTAATAGATGCCACTACTTCATTGTGCATTTAGCCAACAGGCCTGAGTGTGGCTGCTGTTTAGGGGGCTTCAGTTAGGCGGAATTACTGTTGAGTGTGTTGGTGCCAGCTCCCTGGCAGTGGCTACCTTTGTAGCTTGGGCTGGGCTGCTGGGTCTGGTTGCTACCACCTGTTGCTGCCTGGAGACATCTGTTGCTGTTTAGTGACGATTGCTACAGCAGAGTCAGATGCTGTTACCACTTTTCAATTTAGCCAGCATTGGCAAAATTGGCAAGGCAAACATTGGGTGAAGATGGAGTAAGATGAATAAGGTTTTTGAACCTTTTTGTAAGTTAATAGCTTAGTGAAACATGCTGGCAAAAGTTGTAGTGCAGCAAGATCACTGACAAATGTTGTGCATGCCCAAAATAGTTTCCATATGCCAGCATTTTGCTCAGAAGCTTTGCAATCATTGACACACATTCCCAAACGTGACTTATAAGTTGAAGCATGTCAAGATCACCCGTACCTACTTGTTTCTAACCTACACCCTGAAAAAATGCTTGATTAAAAACACCCAGTCTGGGGGAGGTTTCAGCAAATGAAAAGTCGCATAGCTTGGCAGATTCAGGATGCAAGGGTCTAACTTGGACACCTTGGCCTTGTCATGTTTCACGTTTCTGTCCTCGCTGTTTCCTGTTTAATTTATTTTATTTATTTATTACATAAAAGTCCACAAAAACGTGTCAATATTCCTCCATGCTGCTCGTCCAATGTAATCCAAGTGTCCTGAGTGGGTACCACCCCATAATTGACTCGCAACAAAATCATTTAGAATGTTTTTAGAGCCTAAACAGCCATAAATAACTGCACTCCTGCGAGTTCTCAACACTTCTGGACATCGCGGCAGACCTCACCAGCTGAGAGGGAGCGTCAAACTCTATCCTAAAAGCACAAAAACTGCAATAATATTGATTTAAAACACTATAAAATAAACATACGTTTTGCATTTTTATTGTGGGTAGATGCTTTTGGCTTGATCATCTTTTAAGTAGCTCTCGAGTTGAAAAGTCTTGGCACTACTGACTTAGAGGAAGTAGTGTAGTGGTGCAGGCTCCCTCCATGGCCTTTTAGGAAGACGTCAGTCAGTGCCTGCATCTGATTTGTTCAAACAACCTTGCATTTTTTAGTGTGACAGTTTGCCAAGCGTTCTTTGTTATATGTTATTTATATTGGTCTTATACAAATTAATGATGGATAATGTACATTTCCAGACGACAAAAGTAAATTTATATTTCAGCTTACATCAGCATTTGAGAGAAAGTTTGGTATGACAACATGGGCTGGCTGAATAGTCATGTTAAGGTGTGACAGGGCCCTGAGCTGGTGGGGCTTTCATTTGGGCCTGATTGCTGCTGTTGCTTGAGTGTGGGGATGGAGATCCTATCTGTCATGCTGCGAAACGAATCTCTGATTATTTTGTTGTCTTCCTTGACAATGTTCATGGCAGTTACTGCCATCAGTTTACAATGAGTTTACAATACTTCAAAGAACATATGAATATTTGACATCAATTCTATAAGACAGAAAAATGAGGATTTGTAAGATTTTGTTGTGATTTGCTTTTGCTTTTTTGACACTTCACACAAAAAGCCAAACTACCAAAACTGTGAATTAAAATTTTATGTTGATTACCTAAGGAACATTTGTTGGACTTTGAATTGAATAAGAACAGGTGGGGTTTTTTTTAATTTGAAAAAAATGCTTTACAGGTTGTTGAGGGCTGCATGGTGGCGTGGTGGTTAGCACTCTCACCTCACAGCAAGAAAGTCCTGGGTTCGCGCCCAGGTGGGGCCTTTCTGTGTGGAGTTTGCATGTTCTCCCTGTGCATGCGTGGGTTCTTCAGCTTTCTCCCACAGTCCAAAAACAAGCAGAAGGTCAATTGGCGATTCTAAATTGTCTGTGAATGTGAGTGTATGTGGCTGTTTGTCTCTGTGTTGCCCTGTGATGGACTGGCGACCTGTCCAGGGTGTACCCTGCCTGAGATCGGCTCCAGCACCTCCCGTATTATGGAATAACAAGCAGTGCAGACAATGAGATGAGAGGTTGCTGAGGGTTGTTATTTGTGTTGTCAAGGTGATGATCAAAATCTGTTTGTAAAGCACTGTATGACTGATGATTTGCTTATTGTTGTTGTTATTATTATTATTGTTGTTATTCATCCGCACAGTCTAACTCTCCTACAGGTTTCCATTGCAGTGGGCCTTGCAGGGTTTACATGTGTGATGCTGGTTATTCTCTTCCTCATCATCAACAAGTATGGCCGGCGATCGAAGTTTGGCATGAAAGGTGAGACTGAACGTTTTCCTGTACATTCCCTGTGTCTATCTGCAACTCTTGCATGTCTTCAATGGAACCCTTTACAGCATTCATATTTGTGTGGACTGAAGTTAAATAAAACAGTATCCAATTGATTGAGCAAAGAATTGACAAAAGGTGATGGAGATTACATAACGATGTTTGAGTAATACCGAAACACAGCAGAATGGAACATGTTTTGGATGCTCACACACCTTCACCTGTTTTAGTTTATGTATTAAAAGTGCAAAAAGGCCCTCAATGAGAGGGTCAAAGGAATGGTCAAAATGACTGATAATTACTCATGCACTGTGGTTGTTTTCCATCTCAATTATTCACGTTAAAGCTGTCACAGGACAGGACTTGATCAATGGAGCAAATAGTTGACTTGAACAAGTCAGGAAAGTCACTTGGAGCAATTTCAAAGCGGCTGCAGGTCCCAAGAGCAACTGAGATGGGCCAGAGTCTGAAAGTGTGTTGTATGTGTGAAAGACTGCCCTGTGTGGATACATCATGTTGTCCTGTTTTCTTTTTGTAAATCACCCTCTGTCTTTCCAGCATTTTTTTTAAACCAATGAAAACTGACTTCAAGGCCCTTTTATTGGTTGGTACAATGAGTGATAAGTCACGGGGTTCTGTTAGGATGCCAGGAGTCATGTCTGTATGTGATTTTTTTGCTTTGACAGTATTGGTGTGGGCAAAATAACATAGAACTAAAAAAAAAAACAACTTGCTACTATCACAGTAAAGCCAAAAGATGATCATGATGTGCCCCTCTGTGTCCTCATAGGTCCAGTCGCAGTGATAGGTGGTGGAGAAGACTCGACCAGTTCTCTTCATCACGTCAACCATGGGATTATCAGCCCCTGTACGTTGGATGCTGGACCCGATGCTGTGCTAATTGGAATGAACAGGATCCCCATCATAGAAAACCCACAGTACTTTCGACATGGCCACAATGGCAACAAACCTACCACCTGTGAGTTTGGATTCATCGATGAAGACTCTTCATTTCTCAATGTTGTGTTTCATTTTTGATGATTTCATCAAGCATGAAAGGGACTATATATTGTCAAAGCGCATAAAAGATACCAGAATATATACTTTACTTAATTAATTTATGCATGTAATATTAGATTGAAGTGACCACTGACCACCTAAGCTGAGTCGCTGTGTATCTTAACAAACATGTGGACGTTGTGGACAATAGGTCAAGTATGAGAGTTGTAGGTGCTTTTTGAAAGAGGTCTGGCGTGTCAGATAAGTACACGTTTAATGCCTCCTACTCTCTCCCTCCTGAAATACACAAATGGACTGTAGTTATTCATGTTCACATGATGATCATTCTGGGTGTACATTGTTTGTTGTTCATCCAGTCATTCATCTGTCCAACCATTTACTTCTCTTTATTCAGGGCTGAGTCACTGATAAGTGTTTCTGGTTCAATGTAGTTTCTACCAAAACGTTGTCACAAGGCGGTCAAATGGCAAACTGAAAGTTTAAGTGAGTTTTAATGGAACCAAAGTACTTTGTTTTTGTTGTCTCTCTCAGATGTTCAACATATTAAAAGGCGGGACATCATTTTGAAGAGAGAGCTGGGAGAGGGGGCCTTTGGCAAAGTCTTCCTGGCTGAATGTTACAACCTCTGTCCCACCAAAGACAAGATGCTGGTAGCAGTGAAGGTAAGATCTCCCTCTGTGTGCATTTGTGCGTGCGCGCGTGCGTGTGTTACCATTGTGCTCCGATGTCATTGCGTTACTGTCATGCAAGAGGACACTTGTTTGTGAACTCCTGGTAAAGAAACATTGAGCTCCAAACCAGTCCCCCCCAGTGTTTGACTTCAGTGTGGAGTACAGCCGCTGAGGGCCAGAACTTCTCTCAAAGAGTTACGAGGCTTCACAACACCAAATAAGCTTGGCTTTGCGCCATGTTACTTGCTTTGTTTTTCCACATTGACTAACAATCCAGGCGGTTCCACTGTCGCCCGGCTTTTCCTTTATCTGGTTCACAGCTTTTTTTTTTCTCTGTAGTTCTGCCTTCTGCTATTTAGCATTGTCGTGGCTCTGACAGATCCCAGCAGACCAGGACAATTCACCCCCAAATCAACACCAGAGCACGCCTGCTGCGAGGGCCAGAGTCATAGAAAATGGCGCCATTGAGGGGCGGCTGTGTGTTGTGAAAGTGGAATAATTTTGCATGATTAATTTTGCACCAGGCAAAGTGATATGGCAAAAAATATTACTATGCTATTGAAAAACAATGGATTGCCATTTGCAAATGCTTCTAAGGTACATGTTGAGCTGCGTAAAATGTATTGGTTTCTCCTCTCTCCTTTTTCTGTTACAATTACCTTACTGTGGTTAGACGTCGGAATCCATACCCGACGACCCTGTTTGGTGTTTAACCTCGGTGCTGTCCATGCGATGTTTTTGCACGAGTATTTCCTCTCTTAAGTCAGGAAGTATGTGAACTCTTTTCCCAATTATACGCTGCTCAAAAAAATTAAAGGAACACTTTGAAAACGCATCAGATTTCAATGGTGAAAAACAAAATGTTGGATATCTATGCTGATGTAGACAGTTTAATGTGTCAGGAACAAAAGGATGCCACATCTTTTGATGGAAATAAAAGTTTTCAGCCGACAGAGGACTCAGTATATAGACACCCCAAAAATCAAAGTGAAAAAATGATGTCGCAGGCTCGTCCATTTTTGCCTAAATTCAATTTCTGCAACTCAAAATTCTTTTCAACATCTTGTGTGGCCCCCACGTACTTGTATGCATGCTTGACAACGTCGCGGCATGCTCCTAATGAGACGACGGATGGTGTCTTGTGGGATGTCCTCCCAGATCTGTCTGAGGCCATCAGTGAGCTCCTGTAAAGTCTGTGGAGCAACCTGGCGGCGTCTAATGAACCGAAACATTATGTCCCAGAGGTGTTCTATCGGGTTTAGATCAGGTGATCGTGAGGGCCATTCAATTGTGTCAATTCCTTCATCCTCCAGATACTGTCTGCATACTCTTGCCACATGAGGCCGGGCATTGTCGTGGATCAGGAGGAACCCAGGACCTACTGCACCAGCGTAGGGTCTGACCATGGGTGCAAGGATTTCATCCCGATACCTAATGGCAGTCAGACTGCCGTTCTCTAGCCTGTAGAGGTCTGTTCGTCCCTCCATGGAAATGCCTCCCCAGACCATCACTGACCCACCACCGAACCGGTGATGCTGAATGATGTTGCAGGCAGCATAGCGCTCTCCTTGGCTTCTCCAGACCCTTTCACCTCTATCACAGGTGCTCAGGGTAAACCTGCTCTCATCTGTGAAAAGCACAGGGTACCAGTGATGGACTTGCCAATTCTGGCGTTCTATGGCAAATGCCAATTGAGCTCCACGGTGCTGAGCAGTGAGCAAAGGGCACGCTGCAGGATGTCGTGCCCTGAGGCCACCCTCGTGAAGTCTGTTTCTGACTGTTTGGGCAGAGACATTCCCACCAGTAGCCTGCTGGAGGTCATTCTGTAGGGCTCGGGCAGTGCTCAACCTGTTCCTCCTTGCACAAAGCAGCAGGTATCGGTCCTGCTGATGGGATGAGGACCGTCTACGGCCCTGTCTAGCTCTCCTAGAGTAACTGCCTGTCTCCTGGAATCTCCTCCATGCTCTGCAGATTGTTCTGGGAGACACATCCAATCTTCTTGCAACAGTGCGCATGGATGTGCCATCCTGGAGGAGCTGGACAATCTGCGCAACTTCAGGAGGGTTAAGAAATCACCTCATGCTCCCAGTCGTGATAATGACTCTAGCTAAAGCCAACACTTGTGGAAAAACTGTTTAAAAAGATCAAGAGGGAGGAACTTGAAATGGCCTCCACCTGCAAGACCAGTCCTGTTTTCGGGGCCATCTCATTGTTGCCCCTTTCATGCACCTGTTGTTAATTCCATCAACACCAATTCAGCTGAAACTGATCAACAACTCCCTCTGCCACGTACTGGACCAAAACCTTATCAGAAAAGTGCAATTGAATTCATGCCATACCCTGATAAAAAACTCATCTCATTGTCTGTACCGCTTATTCCGTCTTTACGGGTCGCGGGAGGTGCTGGAGCCGATCCCAGCTGTTTACAGGCGAAGGCAGGGTACACCCTGGACAGATCGCCAGTCCATCACAGGGCAATTATGCAAATATAGAAGTTGTTGCAAAGTTGTTGTGTCCCAACAGGTTTGGGAGAAGCTGTGCAACCAAATCTGCCAGTTACCTTTTTCTTACTTTTCTGGGATGCCAGCTCTTATGTGTTTGATTACGTTATGTAATATTTGTTGAGCCTCCAAGTCAGGCTCATATGCCTTCCACCCTTAGCCTCCCTCACTCAGCAACCAGTTCCATGTTGTGTGTCTCCAAGCTAGCGGTTTGCTTTGATGTAAGAAAACATCATGAAAAGCCCCTCTTTCCACCCTGGTCGGTGGAACATACTAGCACCACTCCGTTCAGCGGCACTCCGCTGTCCTTTAGTTGTCCCTCATGTGTGTGAGTAAATGCGGTTCACTTTTTTTTGTTTTGTTTTACAAACGGAAAGATGAACAAAACAAAGCTGTCTCAAGTGGACAGCCAACCATGTTTGGTGCTCTTTAGAGTGCGTCACAAGGACTAGAACCCAAATCCACGCCAGAGCAATGTTGCGTTCAATGATGTTTTATTGACGCCACCCAGGCAGGCAGTGGAGACGTCAGGACAGGCAGAGACGTGGTCAGGAGACAGACTGGGGGTCGGAGCCAGCAGACATGAACAGCAGAGGACAGACGAGGAGATCCGAGGGACAGGCTGTGGTTGACACCAGGGAGTCAGTCCGGGGGAAGATCCAAGCTCGGTCGTGCAGGCGGTTGGCAACAGGGGAACACACAGGGAAACATGAAACACTGGAATGCTGGCAGGCAACAGGAGGACACACGGGGAGACAAGGAATGCTGGCCTGGACACACAGAAAAACTGGCAACGAGACACCCACCAACACACCCTTAAGTATCCGCCCCACCAGGTGCAGCTGATGTACACTAATCAGTGAGGGGCGGAGACAGGAGGACAGGGAACCGAGGAAACACGAGGAATGCATAGGAATGTTAAAACCGGGTGTGTGATCTAACTGGGAGTGACAGACTACCGATTCTACTATGACACCAGACCAGACAGTGAAAACACGTGACGGGTGGTGACAGATCGTGACAGAGTGTTTCCAACTTAGCGACTATCTCTTTAAACCTCCCCAATCGTTCTGTGACTTTTTTTTCTGTCGCTGCTGTTTATTTTTTGCACCTCGTGTATCATCAGCGTTATTTGATGTATGATGGGAATGCAGTAACTTTTACCATGGGATTGTAGGAAGAAGAGGGTCTCCTGTGGGAAAGCTTCATCGGACATGTTCTCTCTCCGTTGCTCCGCGCAGACTCTGAAGGATCCCACAATAGCTGCCAGGAAAGATTTCCAGAGGGAGGCGGAGCTTCTGACCAACCTGCAGCATGAGCACATCGTCAAGTTCTATGGAGTGTGCATCGATGGAGACCCGCTCATCATGGTTTTTGAGTACATGAAGCATGGAGATCTCAACAAGTTCCTAAGGTAAGTCTGCCGCAAGAACAAACTGCCGTGGAAGTGAAGGAGGCAATGAATAATCGACCACTTCTCATCTGCAGAGCTCCTCTGAGTCTGGTCTGAAGGCAACCTAATTTTCACTTTGATCCAAAATCTAATTTAAAGGAATAGTACACCCAAACAATGATGTGCCTTCATTTTCTACTCGCCCCCATGCTGAACAACACTCTGAAGCACTTTTCTGACGTCTCAAATGCAGCTGGAGATCTTTCAGGTTTCTTGTTATCTGCCCACGTTCAAATAATAGCGGTCGATAGGGCCCGAGCCAAAAACGTCCATAAAGTCCACAAAAACGTGTCAATATTCCTCCATGCTGCTCGTCCAATGTAATCCAAATGTCCTGAGTGGGTACTGTCCATAATTGACTCACAACAAAATCATTTACATCACTGTTTGGGTGTACTATTCCTTTAAAGCTCATCCTAAAGGTCTCTCATCAGCAGCATTTTGCCACAGAGCAGGATCCATGAAGACAAAGTTTAATGGCACAAAGCAATGTGGTGAGAAACCTTCCAAAAGGAGTGGGAAGCTGTCAAAGCTGCAATAAGGGTGGGGGGGGGGAGCAACTCCATGAAAACCCCAGTGAGTAAAAAGGGGTGTGTGAAAAAGACCCCAATACCCAAACTCCCACCGTGCACTTCAGGAGAAGACTCTGGCAAGATACGACAATTTTCTGTGTGAATTCTATTGTTTCTTGCCTTCTAAATCAGAGGACTGGCACTCTGAACCTGCCTCATGATGGTTTATTTAGCAGTGGCACTGGTAAATAAACCGTCAGGTGGGCACTTGTTCAGTTGTTGAACGAAAAATGGGACAAATATTTTACCTCGCTAAATACGGCTATTCCTAAATTTAATTTCCTGTGCTGCTTTTGTGTGAACCAATGCAGTCCGTTTTGAGCAGCAAAATGCGTACCTGTCTCTCTTCAGGGCCCACGGGCCAGATGCCCTGATCCTGGTCGACGGGCAGCCTCTGCAGACCAACGGCGAGCTGGGTGTCTCTCAGATGCTTCACATTGCCAGTCAGATTGCAGCTGGGATGATCTACTTGGCTTCGCAGCATTTTGTCCATCGGGATTTGGCGACCAGAAACTGCTTGGTGGGAAATGGCCTCCTGGTGAAAATCGGAGACTTTGGCATGTCCAGAGACATTTACAGCACCGATTACTACAGGGTAACAAATATTCACAGATTACATGTTATTTGTTATTTTCTCTCTTTTCACAAAGGAACTCAGGCTGCTTTGATGGTTCTGATAATTCTTTCTGTAGCTTTCTAATGTCAGTGTCAAACGTGTTGCTTTGCATATTTTGATAAAGGTATTCAGAAATGAACTCACTTTCAGTTAGGAAGGTATATTCTTTCTTTTTCCCGAAACTCATATCTTTCTCAAATTGTGGAAATTGTTTATAGTTTCAATAGACAAACAGAGTTGTTAAAATCTGTATTACACTGCCTTTAGACTGGATAGATACCTTGTTATAATACATGTGAATTTCAAATATCAGTGATATGTTGCTGCACGACAAAATTTGAACATGATTGATCATGAATGTCACATCCAACCAGTAGATTTGACAAAAGTAGAGTTTCTGTTTTAGTGGCATTTCCATTGTCCCAAAGCGTGGGTGTGTGACAGTGGCCATCATTATTTGGTTCTGTCAGTTGTGTATTGCACAATCACACATTTGAAGTCTAAACATCCTGGGTTTGACATTTTGGAATTCCCACCTGGTGCTGAAATGCAGCTTCTTTCTCCATTGCTTCCAGTGCAACAGTCCAGTCTGAAGCAGGAGTCACTTTTAAACCACGTTTAAAATGTGGAGTTGAGTTTTTAATGTCACTAAGCATCCAAGTGTGAGCTCCAACCCAGTGTGCTGTCAAGACAACTCCTTCCTGCTTGTCTTGGTAAAACTGAACAAACCAAGGAAACTTAGCATGAAAGTCCTTATTATAGAAGTTCTTAAAGCAATTGATCAAAATATGATCATCCATGATATTTTTGCTTTGATGATCTGAGATCCTTTCTCACCTGTTTGTGTGGTGCAGGTAGGAGGTCACACCATGCTGCCAATCCGCTGGATGCCTCCAGAAAGTATCATGTACCGGAAGTTCACAACAGAAAGTGATGTGTGGAGCTTTGGAGTCATTTTGTGGGAAATATTCACCTATGGAAAACAACCATGGTTCCAGCTCGCTAATAACGAGGTACTGCTTTCCTACACGCAACTCTTGACCTGGGAATGCAGCTCCAGTTACTGCTGCTTAACTTCATCAGGCGTACATTTGGTGAACAGCAAGTTATGAAAGGGGGAACGTTTTTTTTCCCCTTAAACTGGAAAACAGAGAACTCCTTATGAAGAGGTTAAACCAAAGGATGTTCACGTCGCCCGGATCGGCGTCACCGGGGCTCCGTCCTGGAGCTGGGGCTGGGGCTTGACAGCGAGCGCCTGGTGGCCGGGTCTTAGCCCACGGGACCCGGCCGGGCAGAGCCCGAAAGGGCGACGTGGGTCCGCCTTCCCGTGGGCTCACCACCTGCAGGAAAGGTCATAGAGAGCCGGTGCATTGTGGTTCGGGTGGCAGTCGAAGGCAGAGGCCTCAGCAACCCAATCCTCAGACAGAGCCTCTGGCTATCAGGACATGGAATGTCACCTCGCTGGGGGGGAAGGAGCCCGAGCTGGTGCGAGAGGAGGAGCATTACCGGCTACAGATAGTTGGCCTCACCTCCACACACAGTCAGGGCTCTGGAACCCAACTCCTTGAGAGAGGCTGGACTCTATTCTACTCTGGGGTTGCCCGTGGTGAGAGGTGGCGGGCTGGAGTGGGCTTGCTCATAGCTCCCCAGCTCAGCCAGCATGTGTTGGAGTTCTCCCCAGTGAACGAGAGGGTTGCTTCCATGTGTCTTTGGGCCGGGGACAGATCTCTTACTGTTGTATCGGCCTACAGGCCGAACAGCAGTAGGGGGGGGGCAGAAATGTGCTAAAAGTCTATTTGTTTTCACCTCCATGTCAGTTGATTTCTCTTGCAGAGGTGCAGCCACTTAACATGAGTCAGCAAGTTCATAGCTCCATCCAAGTACACACCTAAACCACCTGCTTTGAAATGATCCTTCCAAAAATGCATGAAATGACAATGAAATTCTGTCTGAAGTGATTGACACTTAAGTCGTCTTTGCACTGAGCTTCTGCAGAGATGGTCTCTGCACGCATTTCTCCTGTTCTTTTCTAACCACCCACTTCGGTCTGTGTCCCTCCAGGTGATCGAGTGCATCACTCAGGGCAGGGTTCTGGAGCGCCCGAGGCTCTGTCCCAAGGAGGTCTATGACATGATGCTGGGCTGTTGGCAGAGGGAACCGCAACAGCGGCTTAACATCAAGGAGATCCAGAAGACGCTGTTTACTCTGATGAAGGCCACACCAGTCTATTTGGACATCCTTGGGTAGAGGTGTTTACAAAAAAACAAGGATGAAGGCAACCTGACCACCACTGGAGCAAAGAGGAGTGAAGAGGAACGGGGCGCGTACGAGAGCAGAAGTCTGGCCTGAGACAGGGCCAAGTAAACCTGGGACTAGGAATTCAATGGTGCCTCGTTTCAAGTTGTTTTTGCAGTGTAAGAGGATCCCAATGATCAGACGTCTGTGTGGGGGAGGGGCCAACAAAAAAATCATTCAATTGAATATTTCCTCCAACGTACTTTCAGTCCACCTGCCATGTCTGCAATCCTCCACTAGTGGGCAGTGGTGGCACTTTGAGAAGCACTGCTCCAATACTTTGTAAAGCACCACTTTCCTGTTCATCTCCATCATCAGCTTGTCTGAATCAATGTCGCGTTGGTCTTTAAAAAGTGTGACCTTTGAGCTTTGTGGGTTTTATATAATGTAACTAAATAAAAAATAATAATATCCTGTATTGTTCTTGTTTCGGACCCTTTTGAAAGGTGATTGTTAAAGGAAAAGTACACCCAAACAATGATGTACCTTCATTTTCTACTCACCCCCATGCTGAACAACACTCTGAAGCACTTTT
>JAUESF010039675.1:7810-18758 GCA_032274765.1 Malacoctenus tetranemus | reverse complement strand
GCTAAATGAAAGGAAATGGAAATTTAACAGGTTAAAAGTAAATAAATATTTTGAAGAAAATGAGGAAAAATAAAAAGTAACAAAAAATTATCTTTTAATCGTTTTTTTATGAAAATGCTGGATGTTATGTGTAACATGACTGTCACATCTCAGCTGCATTTCTTAAGGTCTTCAAAGCACAGCGCTGCCTTTTGAACGCATCGGTATGAATTAAAAGCAGCATCGAATCTAAATAGACCACATTTCTTTTGATCAAATGCAGGAATTAAGACAATAAAGCAAAGAACTTGCGGCTTTCCGTCTGAATACCGTTAATTTCTGAGCGCTCTTAGCGTCACTCTGAGGGACGTTTTGCGGTGGATTGAAAACGTGTCTGCAGGCAGCGCTCCAGCATGTAAAAGGAGGATCGTGCCGACACATGAAAAGGCTCCAGCTCGAACCTTCAGGTGGTTTCTGGATGCACGTGTCCGTCTGGCAGACAGATGTTTGTCAAGACTCACGATGAGATAGGATCGCTTTGGCTGAGCGCGGGAGAAAGCGTGGCTGAGCATGATCACTGGAGCGACCCGGCCCTTCACATGTAAGTTACATAACTGTGTGAGATGCAGGAGGAGTCAGAGATAAATCATCACAGACTGAAGATTTTTAATGCATCTCACACAAGAATTTAAAAAATGAGACTGCAATCACCAACAAGGATCCTTTATTAGGTTCATATTACGGCAAACTCCTGTTGTTGTTTCACCAACTTCCAAACACATGAAAACGTGCAAATGTGGGGGGAAAAAAAGCAAAGGATACTAAAGTCAAACGGTGGACTCACTTTAAACTTTGCTGCCCCCTTGTGGCTGAGCTCATGCAGAGCGGCGTGACACCCGCTGACCTCTCTCCAGTAATTAGTTTGACATGTCGCCCCCTCATGCGCAAAGCCAGGAGCCAGTGAAGATGACTTGATATGAGTCAGCCAATGTGTAATAGCTCGACATTACTTATTGATCGCCGGCAGCCGGATTGCCTCTCGGTCCTCGGATCGGTGTCTCATTTGTAATTGATAAGAGCTGCCGTGTTGCGAGCATGTCGGGTTTGAATAATTCAGCGGCAGTATTGTATTCTCTAAGTTGTACTTGACACACGATGAGGGCACCGAAAAGCTGGCGATCAAAACAGTTTCCTAAAAGAGCGGCCACTGATTAATATACTTCATTTCCACAGTGGAGTCCAAACTGCACTTTGATCGCGCCGCGTTACGTTTTGCTGTTCCTGATATAAAGGACACTAAAATAATGAACAAACAGGATTGCATTGTAACTGATACTTCGGGCTGCAGAAACTGCAATTAGTCAAAATAAACAGCGAGCAGGTAATTCACACTAATTCAATCGATAGCATGCTGGAGTCAAAAGCGAGGCAGTAGAAGAAGAAGAAGAACGCGGGATCGATATCCTCCGGCTGGAGCAGCTCATCATTCAGCGCTGCTGAACACATCATAAAGCAGCATTAATCATTGCCACCGCAGAGGTAGAGCAAAGCCTTCTGGTAGTCTCCCGTCGTGTCCTCCTGCAAACACCAAGCGCAAACAAGCCTTTTAACCCTGCAGACTCTCAGGGGGGTTAAATCTCTTTACTTCAGGCTGAATGGAAGAATGATTGATTCTTAGCTCCCACAAAGACTTTAGATGCTCATCTTCATATGGAAATAGAAAAAGAGACAACAAGGCAACAAAAAAGTCATATTTTTGTTTGTGCATGCAACGTTTACAATGCACAGTGACTGAGTTGACTGCGTCTGAGTGCTGTATAAGTTCATTTTTAGTGGTTGAGAGGAATTTTTTCGCTCCGAGACACAGTTGTGAACATCAGAGAGAAAAAAGCAAAACAACCACAAAGTACAAACAGTGAAAACTTCAAGTTACCACTCCTACGTGAGAAAAACAGTAAAGAAACAAAGTGTCAAACCATAAAAAAAGTTAAAACTGGAAAACCTAAGTATGCTTTTTTGCAGCAGGTTAAATCTGGCCTCCAAATCAAGCAGCTCCACTGCTTTTAATGTGTTGTTTTTTCAGTTCCCTCCTCTTCACTCAGCTCTGCTCCCTCCTGTTTGTGTTCATCACAATGACACTCATGTATCAGGATGCTCCTTTATGTGACACGCGTGTGGCTGCGGCTCGGGCGGTCGGATTTGCAGCCCCTCCTCTCCACATGTCAGAGTCACCTTGGGGAGGATGTGGAGCCTAAAACGAGTCTCCCCCCCGCCTCACCCCCCTCCCGTCCGCCAGAGCGGACGCAATGGGACGGTGTCGAGCAGGGATCTAACAAATCCCTCCTTGGCCACTACAAGCAACATTGGAGGTTTGCAGCTGATGGTGCCACAGCTACATAAACTCTATGTAATTCAAAGAGCAATCGGCCTGCAACCTGCAGCATAAATAACATCTATATTTGTGATGCACCCAGGAAAACAACCCTTCTTGCAGCTTGATGTGACCAAAATAAAAACCTCCTGGAGTTTATCAGTTTCTGAATTAGTCACTTTTGTTCTGAAGAGAAAAAAAAACACAAATTATCTTTCTCCTGTACGACATATGTTGTGATTACTACTGTCATAAATTAAAAAGAAAAAGACATTAGATGGTCTGACTTGGGTTTGGTTGGATTTTCTACTGAATACATTTACAGTCGTTAGTGGATTCCTTCCATTACAATGTAAATTTGAAAAAAGCCAGACTTTTCACTGAGCTTATGTTAATGTATCACCTTTTTTTAGAGTGCTTTCCTCCAGTCATCACAAGGCAAAACTATTTACCTACAGGTGAAGCAGGTGAAAACTCGCCATGGAGGGCTCATCATGGGGAAGGAAATAATCTGTGTAAAGCTTTGAGATCAGACTGATAAAGTAATTCAGAAATTTGACACAAAAAGAAAACAAACTTCCCTTTGTTCCTCCATCGAGCACAGTTTATGGTCAAATAAAGCTGCGTCTTCTTTTGAATCTCGCTGCCAGGGTTTGTTATTTATCTTTGCAATGATGAATATCATCAGACCTGTTACAACCGTCGCTCTTGTTGAATAAAAGCAGAAAAAAAATAAAAACTGAACAAACTCGGTAATAACTGGAATTACCGCCCCCGCCAACCTGTCAGCCATGCGTCTTAAGACTCACATGATTATACACTCGATGGGATGAAGTGGGGACTTTTAAAAAAAAAACACTTCAAACACTCATGTTGCTTCAAGTAAACCGTGGATGCTTTTGCACACGTTGCTAATCTGGCAGCACGGGAAAAGAGGAGTTTACTCCAAAATCAAGGTGGACGCTAAGATTAGTGCAACGGTTTGGGTGACATACTGAGCAGTGAGACGGATAGTGGAACACTTTGACGTGTTCAGTCTAATAAATGAGGCTGTGCTGGTTTAAGAGAAGCGGGAGAAATGTTGATTTACGACATTTTCATCCCTGATTACATGTCTGAACACTGTGTCACACACTGTGTTCTCAAACTCTTCTAAATTGATTGCAAACATGTTGTTGAAGGAACCTGTTTGAACACATAAAGTTGGCTTTCTTTCCTTTGCATTTGATGCCAATAAATTCTCACATTTTATTCACTTCCACTTTAATCAAGCTGAAACACATAAAACTTTGTAGTAAAGCAGGAGGGAAATTTACTGTCGAGACGGCAATTTGTGATGCTGTTGGTTCGATTTTTATTGGCTAACTCTTCTGCTAATCCTTCGCTATTTGCTGTAATTTAGTGTATACACTACAGAGCAGCTGTTCTCTACAGCACAGGCCGTAAATATTGTGTAAGCTACTGTAAACTACTGTTCGTAAACTGGAGCACTTCCAGTGTCGTACATGAGGGTGATGTGATTTTTCTGGCTGGAGTCAGTCGAAAATGCCTCCGTCCACAGCTGTCACCGACGCCGAGGCCTGACAACCCGGAGCTGCTTGTAATTACAGCCTGAACAATACCGGGTGACATGTTTTTCTTTCCTCGCAGCGTGATATCGAGAGCTTCAACTTCAGTTTTATAACCGTCCAAGTCAGGAACCTGAGTGAGGATCTAAATATACCTCCCCTGCTTAATCGCGCCGTCCTTCAACTTCTCAAACCTTGTTATGACAAGGCTGATCGTTTTCTCAGTCTATCAAGTGATCCGGGAGGCTTAATTGCTCTTTAACTTTGCAGACTTTAACTTTGGCTCACAGAGAAACAACAAACTCCCCGTCGTTGATTGTTTGACACGAACACTTCGAACTTGTCGGCTTGGAAGTAGTCGTCGTGCGTGGTGCTGTCAAAGCTCAGGCGACACTAATGGCATTAGGTGTTCCGAGTTACACGTGTGACTGGCACAACACATATAAAATCACTGCAGTAACGATGGTGGAAATTTACCACGTAAACGTTCAAGAAAACCACTGGTTCTCGACGACGTTCCTGTGTTTACTCAGAGGTTATTTCCTCGCGTGTTGTCTTCTTCAGGGGTGGCCCTTTGGGAGTTTGCGCGAGAGCATTGCAATAACTCTTTGCTGAAGGCGCATCTGGCCCCGGGAGAATAGTTTAATTCACTTCAGCTGGAGTGAAAAGCGGGGAGAGCAGTCTCATCGCTCCGAACAAGACATTTAAAGCGAGCCACTAATCCGCCCCTCTGTCGCTGCGCTGACATGACGGGTGTATAAGCAGCGAAACCATGGTACACCCAGCTGGTGCTTTAAAGTCATACAGGCGGCTGGATGAGTGTGTTTAGCTGAACATCAGGAGGGGGCGTGCATGCGTGTGTGTGTGTGTGAAGATAATTACATCACATCCGATGGCGCTGCGTTTATTTCTTTTTGATGGATTAGGCTTATTAATATGTGTCATCAGTGTATGAAGCAGACCCGCTGAGCCAGGCTGGTGGTGGCTGTGTGTTTTCAGAGAGAGAGGCGTACCTGGATGGTGGTGTACACGGAGCCCTCGTACTTCTGCTTGAAGCTGGCTCGGATGTCCAGCATGTCCACCTCGCTCCTGGACACCATGACCCTCATGAGGGTGTCGTCATCGGTCCCCGCTCGCTTGAGGAGAGAACCAGTGGAACTCAGCATGATGATCGTGTAACTCATTACCTCGTTATTTCTTTACTTTTTGCCATTTATGCTCATCTTGTGCAAAGTTTAGACTCATTGTTTGATAAAAGAGAAGTGTGATGTGTTCTTACTCTCATCGATTTATAAAGAGCATCAGCGAAAAAAGCTGGGACACTCTTGGCACACCTCACTGAGAAGAGAAAATAAACACAACAAATATCAGTTCAGGGCCTTTTTTGAAGTGTTGAGCTGCTTTTGTCTCGACATTGATTTTTACTGTCAAGCGTCACCTTCTGATATATTTTTATTCCAACATATGTGACGGAAAAAACACAAATAAAGCAGCGCACGCCTCCTCGTTGTCACTGCGTGTGCAGGCTGAAGTATCACTCTGATAAATCGAGGGTCTTACCGACAGCGAGCAGCAAGTTCTCCAGATTCCCGGTGGTCTCCCCTTTAACGCTGTCCTCGATATCAGAGCCCGACAGCTTCTTATAGGCATCAAATACTGCGGAGGGGGCAGGAAAACAGACACAACAACCCTTCGCTGCTGTTGTGTACAAAAAGTGGAGCGGAAGGTTCAGCGAAACATGAGTGTGTTTTCACTTCACAGGGAGCTCGTCCGCTCTGAGTCCTGAGCTCGTCTGTTTACGAACAATAGGAAGAGGCAACTCGTGTGACTGTGGCTTTTTTTATTTTGGATCTACACTGTCAGATACAACAAAGCACTCCATCTGGACTGTCATTATCAGGACTCGCTCTGCACATTTGCATTCTTTCTCCCTAAGTGGCTGTTTGGCTCCGAGAGCAAATTGACTCAACTTCACTCATGTAGTTTATTTTTCCGTTGCATTCAGCTGTCTCAAACGGCTTTACGCTGCACGTATTCACCCATTCACACACATTTGCACACAAGTGGTGACATTTGCAATGCAAGGTGCTCACAAACTTTCTGTGTTTTGCTCAATGACACTTTGGGGAATCGAACCAGCAACTTCTAGAAGCTGACGAATGGAACTTTTGGGGGTAGCAAAAGTCTGACTTCTCCCTCCTGAGTCGTACATGCATGAACTGATCTCGTCCTTTGAAGAAGCTTCACCTCTGTCGGCCGCTGGACTCTAGTCAGCTTCGTTCTGCCGTGCTCCATCCAACAGGTGGGCTTTTTCTCACTGTCGGCCCCCATCGATTTCCATTTTTCCAGCAGTTCAGTGAGTTCACTCGGATATCTGAACGACCTGCTGTGTGAAGTCTCACCGCATTCCTCTCTGACCTCGCCGTGCTGCCAAACACTCCCGACCTACGGGCCCCCTGCTGAACCTGCGTTTGTTATTTATCGCTCCTTGTTAAGCTCCAGCGCCCTCTGTGCGCGCTCACCTTGCGCCTCAGTGTTTTTGAGGCTTCGCCTGCACATTTTGTTTCCACTGTTCACAAAAAAAGGCAACCCAAGCCTGATGGAAGCCTAATTGCAGCTGAATGTCTCAGACAGAAGGAAACTCACCTTTCCTGAGATGCTCCGCGCTCCTGTTGCCGAGAATTGTGATGAATTTCTCCTCGTCGGTGCCAAACTTGCCCTCGCCGGCAGCATACAGGTCCTGCAGTGGCAGAGCACAGACGTGTTCACTCTCAGGGCCGCCTTGTTTGGAAGTGACTGACTGCGAGACGCAGACAAAGCAGAAACAACACCTCGACTGTGGAGCCTTGCACCGTGTGAAAACGGCACAAATAGGTGTTGTTTCTCCGCTTCGCGTCTGCAGTCAGCATGAATCCAGTCTGCAGGACCTTTTTTTGGCACCTGTCCCCAGTGGGAACCTTTTCTCATTCTCTCCTCATAAAACCTCGCAGTTGATCTCGCAGTAATTTATGACGTGAACTATAATTAGTTTGTACCGTGGAAACGGCCCGTTTCTTCATATAGGATGGAGGCAATGATGTAACGATCCAATAAGTGCTGCTGTCACACCACGCGGACACGTACAGGGCTTACAGGATGTTCATCTGCGCCGGATCCCAATTCACAGTTCAATATCATTAGATGAAGGATGCTTTTTTTTTCCTTTTTTTCTTTTGAGCAGGAAGTCTTAGTCCCAAAGGTTAACATGGCTGAAATGAATTTATTCTGTCGAGTGTTCTGCAGACCAGGCACGGCCTGAAGCTTTCATGGCCTTTGGCTCCGCCGCTCTTCTGAGAGCAGACTCACAACTGTGATCGCATTTTCAACATGATGACATTTGGGAAGGGGGGGGGTGGTGAAAATCAAATAAATTACACAAGAGACACAGGGACCACCTACCGCACATGCTGTCGCACGCGTGTTTTTTGGAAATATTATGCTTCAAAGCATCTTGATGCAATATTCTGACAAAATTCTAAACAACCACCCCTGAAAGCACGACTATAACATGTACTTTTTTCTAAGTAAACTATCTAGTTGTTAAAATGTACACAAGAGTTTCACATTCTCCCCCCTTTGAGCCCTCCAAACAAAGGCTGAGGAGTCACCTGCTCAGCCTTTGCCTCCTACCTTTGCATCCTTCTCGATCTTCCCCTCGTCCACTCCCTCCTCCCTGCTCCCCTTTGCAGGCAGACAAACATGGAGGAGTCGGAGGTTGCACGGACAGGCGCGGGGACAAACAGACAAGTGGAGGAGAGCATAAGTAGGTCAGTGTGGATGGAAGCACTCATCTCTCAGCACAGGTAACCCCCTTAAGATCACGGGATCCTCCGGACGGCCCCGCAGGCACCGGGGTTACTCCTCCGAGTGTAAACCAAAACCCTCCTTGAAGGACTCGGCTGTGGCGTGCGGCGCTCTCATCACCCCCCCCCCCACACACACACACACTTCTCTCATGACTTTGTAATGGCATCACCGGAGGCTCTCATTATCAGGAGAGGAAACCTGAGGTTCCTCCGCAACGCCGCTCTCCCTACCTGCAGCAGGATCACCAGCAGTCTCTGATAGTGGCCCGACGTGTCGCCGCAGACGTCTTTCTCCAGCTTGTTGCCAAACTCTGGAGGAGGGAGGGAGGAAGGAGGGAGGAGAGGAGGAGAGGAGGAATAAAGGGGTTGTTAATGGCCACAGCGAACCCGCCTGGGTTAGCCACGGCAGAAAACCTTCTGACAGCAGGGATTTGATTAGTGGGGTAATGACCTCTGTGGCCTTTCCAGTCTCCATCAGATAAAGTGAGCTCCGTGCCTTCGACCTTTCCAGCGTTTGTTGCCACAGACCGTTTTCCACTGTGGGTTAGTTTCTCTTTCAAGCTGCTGTAAGCATGCCGACGTTAACTTCTCTGATAAAAATTAATAGACCCTAAAAATCAAGAAAACGTCCCATTTTCAATATGAGAAGGTCTGTTTGTTTCCCCTCTCAAAAAGACCTTATTTATAAGTATCCTACATTTGTGGGATGAGCAGCCGAGCTCAACATGTGAGTTTCCTTACTCATGGAACATTTGCAGAATCTCTGCCAATGCCAAACTGTTGCTTTGTATTATTTAGGACCATTTGTAAACTGAAGGCCACATTTTGGTTAACTGGATACTTCACAAGAAGATGATCACATCCTCACATTGAAGGCAGCATTAGTTTGTAGATTCACCTTCAAGCAAATTTGCAATACATAAATAATCTGTAGAAACAAAAAATCCCCATGAGTTTAAGCTGTGTTTGCATTAGAAAACACACACCCAACTTAGGCTATCCATACATTCAGCTGTGGTGTTTCAAAAGATGGCAAAACAAACAAAAAAATGCTTTAAAAACACTTTCAAAAGGCAAAAACTGTTTGAAAAGCAGTACTTCACCTTTCTTGTAGACTTTGGTGATTTCCTTAATCTCCTTGCAGGTCCTGGAGGCCAAGATCTCAATCAGCACATCGTCGTCTGTTCCTGCACCCTGGGAACAAAGCATGTGAATACATAGGAGGTCAACAACAGACAATATGTACTTCACCTCTCTCCAATATCACCTGTCGAGTCATTAAGAGACAAAAAAAAAAAGAACTTTCTAGTTCAAAAACAGAAAAGACAAATCTGAATTGTGGACAGGAATAATATTCAGAAAGCATGAAACTACAGGATGTTTTGGCTCAAGGCGACAAGAGAATTACATTTGACATCCTCATAAACTTGACTGCAATTAACCTTCCAGCAAAAAATGTCTGACATACCAGACTGATGGAGGAGCAGGTGTGTGTTGAGAACGTTAAGACCAAGTCCTAAATGCTTCGCCTTCAATTTGGCTGCACATTTCATTTGCGGTCCGGAAGAATAATGAGAAGAGGGCGGGGGGAAAAAAGCCTCATTTATAACATGTAAAAGGATCCAGACGCAGTAGCTCCAGGCAACATGCTTCAAATTTTTATGAGCCTTGAGTGTGACATAAAAAGGACCAGAAGTAAAAGGTTCCTGCGTTTAAAAGGATCAGACGCTTTTTATTTGACTCACATTTGAATTGTAAATAATGCTTGTAAAGGGGGATGTAATAGACAACACAGGTCCCAGATCATCCCCCAGGTTGCACAGTGGGAGACGTGTTTAGAGGACAAGAGGTGTGGGGTGAAAAACAGGTGCATGGTTAAAGGTGCAGTAAGTTGAATTTCAGCAATGCCATTTTCAAACATTAGGTAGCAGTAGTGAGTCAGTGTCGTTCTGTTGGAAGGTTGGATCTTAAAAGTTGTTCTCATAAAAAGCTGGAAACATTTAAAGCAGAAAAAGGACGAGGTTGGCTGCTTTATGAACGACAGGAGTATGAGTTTCATCATGGAAGACTTGGAGCACAAACTGTACAGGTTCCAGATCAGATCCTGAGCGATAACAAAGCATGCTAATCAACGCAACAATGTGCGAGCAGTAGCCTTGACAAGGCTCATACAGCACCTGTGACTCAACAACACAGTTAATGCTTTGTAGGTCGATCAATCATTGATTGTTTGGGCATGTCCTCGCCATCGTACTCAACTTTCAACACATCTTTGAACTAACGCTGCCTGGTGCATGATCACTTCCAAGTTTATTCAGCAAACAGCTTCACTAAAGTTACTGCTGACTTTAGCCTCCACTTGTTTACGAACCCTTTTCGAATTGAAATGTAACGTTAACTTTGTTGTCCTCCAACTCTCCAGATAAAAGTCGGCCACTGCAGCAGCTCGATAAGAAAAAAAAGTTCTGCTTTTTTCTTTTACTTTTTTTTTGTTGCTGACTTTGCTTTTCTCTGGACTTCAGAGGAAGTCTGTGAGCGGCTTCTTTTTAGCCGAGAGCTGCTGCCTGTGACTGCATGAAAGAGGCTGGATGAGAGGGCTGAAACTATGAGATACCACAGAAAGGAGAAACCCCCACCCCCACCCACCAACACCTGGCAGGACCTGGCTCGCCATTTATGCAGATTTGACATCATGTGGTGGTCATTTAACTGAGGAGTTGGCAAACGCTCACCTCAGGGTTTCTTTCTGGGGAGTTGCCAGCACTGGAGCGGCCTTAAACAGGTAAATGTTTCACAGTACACTGTGTTGCTGTGGAACATCCTGTTGATTGCGTCTTACCAAATTAAAAATACAGAGAATTTATTAAGAAGTCTGTAAAACAAATGTTTTGATGATATTTGATGTATTGAATTATCAATATCAAAATATTGGGGCGTGTTTCCAGTTTGATTGCTACTGGAGAAAGCAATCACGTTGCATGTGAACACTTCATAATTGAACAAACATGGAGCATAGCTAATAAGCTACTACAGCATGACTAAACTCTTTGTTTCCAATAAATGTGAGTATTTGTTTTTGCACCAAATTCAGCTTCCCCCCAGCTGAGGGGTGGAGGACAGATTTTACAGCAAATTAAATATTTACGTGTTTTTAAAAATGGTAAATGAACATTTTATGGATCTTT
>JAUESF010039621.1:0-11734 GCA_032274765.1 Malacoctenus tetranemus | reverse complement strand
GGACATGTTAGGGAGGTCAGGCGTTGCATTGTTGTTGTTTTTCTTTAATTCCCTCTATTGTTGACAGCAAGGTAACCACTAACAACTGAGATGCTGACACAAATAGTGACAGCCCCACCAAGTGCTTTTAGGGAGACTTCCACTCCAGGATTCATTTTAGTGCGTGACTGACAAGATTCATTCACCGTAAAACACTGTAAGATTCATTCACCGTAAAACACTGTAAGTGTCCCATCATGCATTTTGTTATTTCACACTTCAAGTGATAGTTTGTAAAGATGGACAAGTGATTTTGACCTTTCAGTTTGATTGAAAATAGCATTTAATTCGTTGTATTAAAGTGTGACCTATTGAATTGAACCACACTTGGTTTGGGTGATTTTTTTTGTTCTTGCAAATGTACAATTTTATTGTCTTTGTGTCATTAGTGTTGGGATATAATTATAACATCAACATTTTCAGAGGCTTTGTGATTAACTATAATTTGCAGTCCAGTGTTTCATCCAAGAAGCAACAAGGAGCTTGTCAAATGCAAAGTTTTTTTAAAAAACTAAATTGTCTTCAAAATTAAACTTGGGAAAATAAAGCAAGACTTTCCAGTAATTTCAAGTAGACTGTAAAGGCAACAGCCAACATATCCTCGGCTAGCTGCATTACGTTTAGCATTGAGGTGATAGCAAAGACTTGGAAGTGCATGGGCAGCCAACAGCCACTCGTCTGTATGATGCAGTAAATGGCTCTTTCATTTCTGCCTCTGTGCCACAGAGTTGCAGGCTGAGCATTTCCATCGGGCCGACCAACACGGTCTGAGCGCTCTCATGCATCACCCCTTTTATTTTGTTGCTCGCCTGCTCCAGAGCTGAGCTGCTTTCTGGGCTTTGTTGTCTGAGCGAGGTGTCTGGGGCATCGACGTATCCGAAACTAAAAGCGATGTGTTCGCCTAGACGTGTTCCACGTTTACAAATAACTGAGTTAATTTGTCTTTTATTAAAAAACAATAAAGAACCGTTATCTTCTCTTTTGATTACCTCATTGAAGTCCCGGTCTCAGTGAGTGTGCGTCCGTTGGACTCCAGCAGGGCCACTTTGGCACGCCGACTGCTTAACTGCACAGCCGTGTTGTTGTTGCACATAATAGGAACTGGCCCAGTGAAAAGATTAGCTTGTGTGGTTGAAATAACAAGGCCCTTTCCAGTTAGCCACATTTGTCCCACATTGCATATCACAGCCTCGCTGACACCTCGGGACCGACGAGAGGTGCCAGCGTTCACGAAACGCAGTGGTGGTGTCGTCCCATTTCACATGAAATATATGACTGGAATGATTTGCCTGGTTGCGTCCGCTCCCGTCTGACGCAACGCTCCTCCTCTTGTTGGTAAAAGGTGTTGTGGATGTGCGCGGCCTCTTTGATCAGGCTGCTACTTGCCAGCTGGGAGTTCGGGTCAGCGCTCACAGCTCTGTCGACCGCGGCGCCGCTTCAAAGTGTCTCAAGCTAAGAGGAAAACAAGCTCGTACCTCAGGGTTGGCCTCAGTTTATTGAAAGTAGACCCGTTAAAGTGCCGAAAAACATGCGTATCCAGCACAGTGTGTTCTGGGTATCGAGGTAAATAACTGTTGAAGCCGCTCAGCTCACTACTCGCAGGACTGAAGTTTGTCAAAACGATTCCTCAGCAGGCATTGAGTGATGCACTACCGGGCGAAAAATGTCGCACTAAATCACTTGCGCTTCAATTGCGAAATACTTAAACGACCGGAATTAGAGCCGGCACATGTTACAACACCAAAGTAGTGCTGAAAACGGTCCATTTATGGTGAGGTGACACAATGGAGCAATGATTAGCTCTGTTGGCTCACAGTGGTGCAACACTCCAGATTGGAGGCTTTTCCTGCTCTCCTGCAGATTTTCTTCAGCTATTCTGACTTCCATCACTGCCTGGAGTCATTAGTGTGGGACCCTCACATGGAAAAAGCTAGTTGAGAAGATAGATTGATGATGGAAATTGTATTTGGGGGAGGTTTAAAATCTTTTTTTCTTTCTATTTAAGAAGTGTTGTGGTTTTCCATCAGAATTGGCAGTTTCATAGTCATCTTCAGCACGTTTTCCTTGCTGCGCTAAGCTAACCTGGGTAAGCTAGCTTTGACAGGTCCAGGAAGTCAGCAGAATACGTTCTGCCATCAGAGAGGCTGTGGTGGGCAGGAAGCTTCGGTGACGTAGCGGTCGGTGCGCTCCCCTCGAAGCGTGATGCTCCTGTGCTGGCGCCCAGGTGGGGCCTTTCTCTCTGTGTGTGTTTTGCATGTTCCCTTCTGGGCGTGTGTGGTTTTCCACCAGGTGCTCCCGTTTCCTCCCACCATCCCAACCGTAGCATTCAGGTGGCAAACTGTGTGTTGGCAAGGGATGCAAGGGAGGATTTGTTGCGTGTGTGTGTTAGCCGTGCTAGCTCCACAGAAACTGTAGGAGGTATAATGGAAGGATTTAGCTGCTATATAAAAAGGTATTTATCCATGAGCAGGAGCCAAGACGCATCATAGGGGTTATGATGGTCTGATTTAAAAAAATCAATGAATAAGAAAAAAATCATGAAATTCAATCATGATTAAGAAGAAATCTCACGCCTCTGTTTATGTCTGTAGTGTGGGTCAGTGTTTGCTTAAAGATATTGTGAAAAACTCAGCTGCTCTGTCTGTGTTGGTGATCAAAAGCAGTTTCTAGTGTGCATTACACTTGGATAGGGAGTAGGACGCACTCAGGAAGATGTCCCAGCTGGTTTTGTCCACGGGAACACAAACAGCCCAGTCCAACGTCGGCGCGCTCCCACTTAACAAGGAGTGGTGTAATGATATAATGCTGCAGGACAACGGCAGCATAGAGTCCCCGAATAAACATGCAGAAAATGCGCGGCATTCAGATAGGCGCCTGAGATACCAGGGAAGGGGGGGGGGGCGGGGACGCTGGGAGGATGTGCTGAGATGAGTGAGACGGAGGAGATGGGAGGGGAAGGGGGTGCTGGCTCTACTTAGCATGTTATGAGTCAAGGGTTTGCTGAGGGTCACGAGCTGCATGAATAAAACAATCGTGGCTTCTGGCGTCTCCTCCTTTTGGAGCTCCAAAACATTCAGCGACGAGTCCCCTCGGACAGACGCGCGCCTCTGTCCCCCTCACTTTCGGGGCCCCCTTGTAGAAGACTCGCTGGATGTCTCATAACCGGGGAACTTATTAAACCGGGGGTCAGGCTGGATTTTCCAGCCCATGCCCCGGCTATATTAACAATCATCCGGTGGCTCGCTGTCATTGGTCTTTTCAGCCTGATGTGGCACTTTCTTTTCCTTTTTTCTCCGTCAGCTTTCCCGCTCTGCAATTCAATAATGGGGCAGAAAATCTGGTTTGATGCTGCCCAGAGGTCTCTGAATGATAAAAATAATGCTGAGGAGGGATCGCCAAAGCCGTGAAATAACAGAAGGTGGAAAAAAAGAAAGCGAACTCGCCACCAAGAAGCAGCTCAAGTGTTGTTAGTCCACAGACAGCGTGACAAGCTGATTAAAATGCCCACAGACCGGGAGAGCTGGACCTCCACTCGCTATTCACCGGACCACAAAGGACTTTCTCAGGCTATTGAGCGCAATGAAAGGCGAGGCCAGCCGTGTGTGTGTATGTGTGTGTGTTTGGGTGTGCGCGCACTGCCTCGGACTGGCGATGTGTCTGCGTGAGCCGTAGGTGGTAATGTATGCAGGCCATCCGCAAACAAGAGAATACGCATGAACATCCCACTGCCTGAGCAGCCCCACCCCACCCCACCCCACCCCTCCCCTCTCCTCCCCTCTCCACCCCTCCCCTCTCCCAGCATTCTGCCACACAATGACCATACCAGCTCGTCCTCGATGACGTGATGCTCCGTCCCGGCATATGGCCGGTCTGGATTCCAGCCTGAAACTGGCACCGAGACGCTGCTCAGGCCCGCTTTGTCCCCCCCCCCACCCCACCCTAGACAGAATGCTAATGTCGCTCTCTGCCCATTTTTGCCGCGACGTCTCAGCCGTACTACGGCAACGGCTTTAAGAAACCAGTGGAGCAAGTCCACGAAGTTTAACGGCACCATGAAACCTCAAACGCTGTGGGTAAAGACGACTGTGGTTCTGTTTGTTTGCTGGATCGGGACTTGTTCCGTCTTCTTTACAAATGCTGCTCGGGTTGGACTCTGAGGGAGCAAGTTGTTTGAAACATTAAGGACTTTATCGCCCAGCGGGGCACAAGAGACTGGGAGGAACTATTAGGAGTGGGAAGATGATATCAAAACTACTGCTTTTATTTTGTAGTAATATACTTTTAAAGTAGTGTCAGAATACAGTTTGAATGTACGAAAAGTAATACTTAGAAAATGAATTCAGGGACACTGTCGTTAAGGATGCACAAGGTAGAATGTCTGATCTTGAATTCATCTCTTATATGTGGAATCAGATCAGCTGCTGATACTTGTTCCTCCGCATCTGGTGGTGGTGGGCATGATGCTCATGAACTGGAAAAAAAAAAAAAGTTCTTGGTCGCCATTGGTTTGTTGAGCCCTGGCGACTGTGAACAGGACACGCCCCTTTCTGAGTTTTGAAAGGCTTATTGTTGCGAAACACATACAGAAATGATTCTTAGTTTCCGGCGATCATTGACTGGTGATGCTGTAATATTCGCGATCCAATTCCAGTTCTGCCAAGAGATTCCCAACCCCGACACATTGACCTTATTCCTGAGAAGAAGCCATGGTAACAGAAGTTGTTTTGGTGACCCTAAATTGTTTTATTTTTCATTTGCGCTCCTCTGTGCACTTCACATGGATCACTGATAGTTGTCATCTACTTATGCAGCAGCTTTGGTCAACTTCTGAATCAGAGTCCGATGACTGCTGGTGGGTTTTTGGGTCACTTCAAGTCTCATGTGATCAAACCACAACATCCCACTCAGTCCAGTTCCGGTTGAGAAGCTGGACTTCTTTAGCATTCAGCCCCCCCCCCCGCCCCCCCATACTTCATTTGAGGAGGATTCGCAAGATTTCCAGCCGAGTGTTTCGGAGCCGTAAAGTCTGTCAAACAATCTGCTGCCAGTTTGCTGCTACATAAATAATTTATGATACAACCCAGCCATGGGTTTAATATAATAACAACCTCTGGCCGCCCTGCTACAAAGTGGTTACATACGGTACAGACGCGGCTCAAAGAATTACAGTGTGTTTGACAAGTCAACTGTTTTTCTATTCTTTCTGCACTTGTAGCGTCAAGTCAAAAGTTAGACATTCATGAATCTGACTGTGATAATTGAAAAAGTTTCTTCTGGGTTGCAGTATTTTACATTTTCACCATTAATAAGTTAAACTATGAAATATGCATCAAAGAAGGGGGCGAGAAATAATTCAGCTGGACTCTGATTCTTCATTGATTTTTTTTGGGAAGTTCTGCTTTAGTCAAAACATGTGCAAAAGAAACTTGACCATTGTGAGTTTTTGTGAAGTGACTGAAGCATCACTTCCAGAGCTGTTTTTTTCTTCTTTCTATTTTTTTTGTTCCTCCTTTCTTTCCACAGACTGAGACAGAAGAAGCCCTCAAAAGCTGTATCGCCTCATAATGACTTTTTCTTACTGGCTCTCTGATCCGACATGTTACTTTGACACCAATATTTAGAAAAGCTTCATTCTGCGTAAACCGTAACAAAATCTATTTAAAGGAAATTGATTTAAAAAGAAAAACCTTAGTGATGCAGATTTGCCTCCATATATTCATGTCTGGACAGAGGAGGGCTGGCTTGTGTCTGATTTGATTGACATTTCCTCAAGCCACTTGCTTTACAATGCGTGTTCTCCCCTCCCACCAGTTCCTACCAGTGCTCAGCGAGAGCTGCAGGCAGTGTGCAGACGAGGCACGCTGGAAAGAACTGACCTGTAGATTCAGGACTACAACTGTGGGAATTGTCTCTTCTTTCTTTTTTGGGTCTTTAAGTTCTTGCTGGTAGTTTGTTTCAGCGTCTCTTTCCAAAGAGTGTTTGTGTCCAACAGCTTTAAATACAGTGTTGCAGCTGACACGAGAAGTATCAAGCTTTGCTGCTACTTTTGACCTTACTGTGACCCGTAGCTCACCAGCTTTAAGACCCCGATGTCCTTCAAACAAACACAAGCTGCAGTGCTCCCACATGTTCCGTCAGCGCCTTTTTTTGCCTCGTCATCCGAGCTAACTCCTTTTTTTTTTTTTTTTTTCTTTTCTCACGCTGCCACGCTCCGTGCGGCCGACCGGCTGACTCCCCGGCGGCGAGGCCGGAGGAGCCGGGGTCTGTAATTGTGGCCGGATTCGTTGGCCGCCATCCGCGCTTTTTGTGGTCCAACCCTGTCAGCACAAGCTCTTTCTAGGGTTCTGACCACTGGCCACTTAACATACTATGCTTCACACACACACACACACACATACGCACACACACACACACACACACACGATAATGAAAGCACATAACCTGCAGCACAA
This sequence comes from Malacoctenus tetranemus, assembly GCA_032274765.1. Classification (NCBI taxonomy): domain Eukaryota; kingdom Metazoa; phylum Chordata; class Actinopteri; order Blenniiformes; family Labrisomidae; genus Malacoctenus; species Malacoctenus tetranemus. The sequence goes on along the minus strand of JAUESF010039621.1, from coordinate 5,243 downwards.
AGGCAAAAGCACATCTCACTGTTATTATGTAGGTTTAAGCGTCGGCTCCTCCTTCAGAGCGTGTCCGCAGCGTAGCGTTTGAGGCTCCGGGAACTCTCCGTTCCCATCTAACTATACTCCAGCGTTCAGATTTATAGCACACATACTTATTAGGTGGCCATATTTTACTGGCCTTTAGGGGCCAACGCGGCTCCCACAGTCATTTGTCGCTCCGCTGGCCAAAAAAATAAAAGCAGAGTAAAAGTGAGCCTCAGCTGCCGGTGTCAATCACCCCTCGTTCTCCGTCTCATTAAGTCCCCCCCTCCCCCGCTTCCTCTGCCGCCGTCTTTGATCCCTCTGCCTGTTGAATGTTGGGTTGAAGAATTACGGCAGCATCGGCTCCAGTCCGTCATACTTCAATGACAGCTTGGTCTGCCCCCCCGCCACCCCTCCACCCCTGGTTCTGTTGTCGTACAGCTCACCTGAGAGCAAATATCTCGGCCTCTTCCCCCACCGAGGCTCCTGTTCTTATGGAGTAACTATTTTTTGCATGTTTAAATATAATCCAGTTGAACCACAGCAATATTTTTTGGGGGAATCGTGAACTTTTAAGGATTAAGGACTTGAACGAATCTCACTGGATTTGTCATGAAAAGTGATAAACATCTTGATTTTTCGTGTCTTGCATTAGCAGCTGGCTAACGAGCTTGCTTATGCTGCTTTAAAAAATAAACAAAAGCAGTCCGTCATTGTATTTTTTTTGCTTTCCATCACATTATTAGTCAAATGAAGTTGATCCTGGTTTCTCTGCTTCCTAATAAACTTGGAGAATGGTCGAATTCTCTTCTTTTCTTTTCTTGCGAAACTCCAAATCAAATTGAAAGATTAAGGCAGTACCATATTTTAAACCCTATTCTCTTGGGTAAATGTGATTTATTATGGCTTTATGTTTTAGTGGGCTTCTAGTTTCCCAGTCGCTAAACTGGATCTCACCAGGAAAATATATCGAATTGAGCATTAAAATCTAAGATTTCACTTGGTGGGTGGCAGGTTTACATGGTACCAAACGTTATTTCACCTTTTGGTTTCAATGAAAAAAAAAAGTTTTCTTCCACAAGAAAATCATTAGCTTTGGTGCTTTGACACAAACATCCTCAGTCAATGGCGGTTAAATTATTTAATGTTGCACACTTGTCAGAATCGATGAAACGACAGTTAACTGTCCATTATTTCCTCTTTTGCGCATTAGCCCGTTGACGAGTTGCTGCAGTGTCATAAGCGGCCCTTGTGGCTCTCGCTGATCGTTCCACTCCTGCTAATGAGCCGGTGCGGTGAGCGGCGGTCGCGTGCGGCCCGGAGATAATGGCGAGGTCATCAGCGATAGATTACGGCAGACGAAAGGCCGCCGCCACCACTCTTACAGTGGACGGCAGGTCGCGCGTGACAGGCCGTACCAAGCAGCTCGGCTTAACACCTGCTTTTCCCGGGGCGAGCGTTGCCGTCTCATGGGTGAAAGGATCCTGTCATAAAACAGGCCTAAGTGAGGGCGTGCGCTGGGTGTGTGTGTGTGTGTGCATGTGCGCGCCGAGTCTCTCTCTCTTTAAGGGAAGTGGCTTTTATCCTGTGTCCGTTTAGTGCAGCTACTCGGTGGGAGAGCCGTGAAAGGGACACTATTCCCCCCCTCGGCGGCACACAGAGGGCCCCTTCAGTGACACCGGAGGGGCCGCGCACACAGAGAGAGAGAGCCCCTCTGTGTCTGCATGAGAACTGAAGGGAGAGAGAGAGAGACGGCCATTGACCTCGGAGACGGCGACGGAAATGGAGAAAGGCCAAATGTGTGTACGTCTGTCTCTCATAATATTAGTGATCCAAACATACTGATTCGAGCAACCGACGGCTCCGGAGACTAAGGATGCTGGGGGCCAAAGTGCAGTGTTCCTACACGGATTTGGGGTTTGACTTTGTCAACACAACAACTTGTTTATCACTCGCTCTCATCAGCTTCCTCTTTTTCCCTCATCTGTATTGACACAGACTAACATTAGGGATTGTTGCTAAACAGATTTAAAGATTAGAGAACTGTCAACGTGTGACAATCTGTTAGTTTGATAGCTTCATCGTGTTTTTCTCTGCAAGTAGGAACTGCGTGGTGGGCGTGTGATTAGCGTGCTCACAGAGAGCCTGTATAAAAATCCCCAGTGTAAACTTGAACTCTATCCTCCTGTGTGCAGAGGCGATGGAGGGGAGTGACGGGGGAGGAAACATTAAGGATGCAACAACAGGCAGTGCTCACTGTGCAGTGCATTGAGCATGTGTGACTCAACACTGAAGGGCATCGGGCGAGTGGGTCAGAGGTGAAACGGTGAACGTTCAGGAGTCTGAATCACCCTTGAGCTTTAAAGTGCTAATATGGTAAAAAGTATTAACTTTCATTTGCTTACAGCGCCGCTGCACTATGATACTAAGTGCACCATACATGACCAGGCAGGTAGCCGCTTTGACACACAGTCTAGAGGACTTGCAGAAATGGGCCGGACGGTTGAGTAGTGTTGAGCACTTGTGCCTCTTGTCCCTGCGGTTCCTGTGTTAGAATCCAGGTTGGATCTCTCTGGGAGGAGTCTGCATGTTCTTCCTGTGTGTTCATGGGTTTCCTCTGGTCTTCCAGTTTTCTCTCACAGTTTAAAAAACATGCTTGTGAGGTCAGTCCGAAGAAATGTGACATAACTTTTGAGACCCACATTTCGGACCACTTGGTTGCACTTGGCTGCAGACTGTCCTGAAAACATCAGATCCGTGTCACTCTCGCCTTCAGTGTGAAGTTGAGTTATCTGTAGGTGGGAATGTGCTGTGAGAGACATTGATTTAGATGCACTTCTCGAGTTGTAAGCATTGCTATCTTCACTGTCGATGTCGTCCACTCCCACCAAGTTGTAGGAGAGAATCCGTCCCAGCCTGGCCCCGCCCCGCTCCACCCGCGTCATCCTATAGAATCAATTCCAAGTATTTACTGTCAAGCGCTTGTGCCTGTTTTGTGTATTGTGCGCGCAGAGCTGTGTGTGGCCACCAGTGGCCTCAGTGATCTCAAACAGAACCCTTGAGCTGTGTCTTTTTACTGTATTCTCTTAGAAAGAAGGGGGGGGGGTCCACAGACACGACCGTCGTGGAGCCCAGGAGGCCCCCGGGGGGGGCAAGGCGCCAGTCCACCCATCTACAACATAACAATGCGAGGCGGTGCCGCCGTGGCTCCGGGCCCAGTTCAGCTCCTCCGCACCGTCCTCCCTCCTTCCCTCCCTCCCCCGGGCTGTTGACCTCACATATTTTATGGGGTCCTACGCGTTCAGTGGGCTGTCACGGCTCATTAGAAGCCTTAGAAATGAACTTGCCCAGCCGACTCCGCCGGTGATTAATAAACATGGACAGAGAGAGTAAGCGGGACGGAGAGGAACGGGGAGGGCAGGAGTTCACAGATGAGACCACATTCTGAGAAGTTTAAGGGTCTATAAATACACTTGTTGGCACACACACACACACACACACACACACACACACAGACATGTACACTTCACCAATATCTCCCCTGTAGCTATGTTTGACTCTGACTTTTCTACCGGTGGTGAAACTTAAACTTTGGATCTTTATTTCACAAAAACTTTAAATTCCGAGTTTCTCACATTAATTTCCTGTTGCTTACATATGGGCACCCCCCCTCCCTCCACACACCCCCACCATAGTGTCCCCAGTGTGCAACCATCCTTCCCCCTTCATACCCCCTCATTCTGTTGACAGTGTAATGGCCTGCTGGAGGTTATTTATAGGTTTTTCGGACTGTGCCTCATTGCCGAATATGTTGCATACCAGAGCCAGCCGATGAACTCAGGAGATTGTTGTTGTGCAGCGTGAGAGAAGTCGCCCCTCTGCTGCTCTGAGGGGACACACTGGTATTTGTGTTACTACACTCCAGCTTCTCTGGACTTGGGAAACTCACTGGAGAAAGGGGATTTTTTTCCTCTCTGCTAAAATCCAAGAAATCATTCACAAATGTAGCTGGAGATGATTGGCAAACCAAACGTCGGCGAGCGACATGCAAATGGAGCGTTTCCTTAAAAGGCATCGAGAGAGGCCCCCGCGTCGGACTTCCCCCTCGTTTCTTCCACGTCTCTGTCGTTCTCACGTCCCACTTCTCGCCCATCCATCTCCACTCCATCCCGCGCCTCCCGCCCGCCCCCCCAATTCCTCGGGCGCGCCGAAGAAGCCGCGCTGGCCGGTTGGTGGGAGGAAGTTCCCATGGCGATGGGGTCGCCGGTGGGCTATAAATATGCTGACCGCGCTGTTTTGGCTGGTCAAAGAGCAGGTGAGGACGCCGGCTCCCAGCCTGGATATGTTCCCAGGCTCAATCCTCCTCTTTGAAACTGAACGTTCCATTTCCATCAACATTGGATGAAGATATATTACATTTTATCCAGCTTGTGTGTAAAACTCCCTGCTCAGGTCCAGCTAAGGACCTGGACGTCTCTGAGCCCTGAATTGGCCACCATTAACTTCTGGTGATGCCTCGTCGGCTTCGCATGTGTGTCTGTGTCACAACAGCGGATCTACTTTGTTCAGCCAGTTATCTGTGCATGTCTCAACACGGTACTCAGATTAATGATCAAACGCCATCGTGTCAGTGACTCACAAGCGGCTCATGTGGAGGGCGACGGCACAGCGACGGCAAAGTCCTGCTGCTGTGATTTTAGGCGGGCTTCATTTTTAAAAGTGACACATCTTTGTTTGCTCAAAGCTGGAGCCTGACTCCAAAAAGGAACATATTTGGTCTTGTTGCACAAAGTTTCTGCTGTAATACGTCCAATGGGGGGAAAAAAAACTCCGCATATAAGCTCTTGAAGACTCGACTCAATAAAACATGAAGGTTTGTTTTATATGTATATTTCATAAAGACGATCCTGCTCCCGTCTCAGAGGACTGAGCAGATTTTCAGGCTTGTTTAACAGACTGTAGAGTGGCCACACCTTTACACACACACACACACGCGTGCGCGTGCACGCACACACGCCGGGCTCAGATCCTCTGACAGTGGGCGTGGAGGTTATTTCTTATTATACCACTTCTTCTTCTCATGAATAAGTAAAGAGGAGGCCCGAGACACACTCACCCACTTACCCAACGCATGCACCTGCTCCTGGATGGCCCTGGTCACACACACACACACACACACACACACACACACACACACACACACACACACACACACACACACACACACA
>JAUESF010039551.1:29266-42047 GCA_032274765.1 Malacoctenus tetranemus | reverse complement strand
AGGATGTTGAGGAAGTCACAGAAAACACTGTCTTCATTGCCGGGTTTTAATAATGGCAGGTTGGACTTTTGTGAATACATCCATGTCCTTCACTGTCCATCAAGTGGCTTACAGCCTCGTTATTAAGTTTTTTTGACTTTGAGCTTGCTTGAAACCTTGGTGACAGAAAAAAAGTAGTAGTACTAAAGTACCACTACCTGAAGGAAATCTTTTTTTTTTTTTAAAGTACAGTCCAGCCGAGTGGGTGCAAATGGGAGCTCCACTCGTACGTGTTCGTGAAGTAGATTTTGGAGTGTCTGTGTTTGCACTCACCAGGCCACGCTGATGCGTGGGTCCAAGTAGTTGAGTTTGGAGGTACCCAGAGCAATCTGTTTGTTCTCCTCTCTGTCCGTAGCCTGGACCTCCATCTTCAGCAGCTGCTCTTTGCAGCGCACCACCGCCGCCTCCTTCTTCTCCACCAGCCTGACAACACAAACACCGGGTTTCACAGCCAAACAGTGGAGGAGTGTCCGTGAGGCCGATTTTGAACTTTTTCAGTTTAAAGTTCCTTTATGCGCCTTTGTGTTCTCTCTACATGCTGCTTTATGCCACTACTTAATTTATCATGCGATTTGGTTTTGTACTTTTGTCAAAAGATCTCATCTAACATTCAGTGAACACACTTCAGTCAGGAATTAAATGTCATAAGCGGACCAAAACGCAGTGATCCATAGGGTGAAGCCTCACTGCACTTTCATTTAGCGACAGTCTACCGTGTACTCTGCTGAAATGTTAATTACAGCACAGCTTACCTCCAAGTTAGCAGCATGGCTTCCATTACCACTGCAATGATTACACGTTAAATCGCTCACATTTCATATAGTTTTAACCCTTTGCTTGCTGGAGCAGTATCTGTCATTCAGAGGTAATTAAACCTGCAGGGTGTCTCTCTTTAAATAAGACAGTAATTTTACATTTAGTCCACAGGAATGTCTGCAGTAATTTGATAATCATACTTAAGATTTGCATCAACTTCTACTCCACGCTGGGTTCGTGTGCGCTTCTCAGACTTACGTTTGCAGCTTAGGGTCGGAGTCGCCTTTGCCTTTAGCCTCCTTTTTAGCTTCTTTCAGCTCTTTCTTGGCAGTGGCGAGCAGCTCTTTCCTTGCATCAATCTAGGTGGACCACACAACAACACCAGTTCTTACAAACAGGCCAGTCAGTGACAATCACTTGTCTTGTCCACACTTTACTCATTCAGTGTTAAACTGTGTGAAACGCGCCTTATTCCGCCTTGAACTTTTCCATCCACGACCTAAAACCAGTTGCCCTTACCTTGGCCTGAAGGTTAGCCATCGACTGTTCAAAGGTCTTTGGCGGCGCCCGCTGGTGGTTACAGAGAACTGCAACCGCTCGGTTTGCCCTGTTGTAGGACAGCAGTTTCTCCGCCACATTGTCAGAATCTTTGAAGGGAGACAGAGCAACAATATTTGTGATTCAAACAAGCAAATCCAACTGAAAACATATCAAATGAAAATTATGCACAAATGTCTGAGCAGTAAAGTCACGCTGACATTCCTCATGTCATTATTCTGCACGCTCCATCTGTATCACAAGATCTCTACCTTCAACACACGCATACAAACACAATTACATTTTCCTGTTTGATTTGTTGTGATTCCTATTAATTTCATATCTTGCCTCTGGGGTCTCCCACAACACACGCTGCAAACCACATGTCATCCTGCATATTGGCTCTCAGTGGCAATCCAGAAATGAGGAGAGCGTGACACTTCTATCTCTGAATGAGAGACGGCGGCAGAGGCAGCCAATGGGATACTGATAAGAGCCAGGCAGAGATGCTCAGTACTGGGCACAGCGATAATGTACTCCTGCCATAGTTGAAAAAGCTGAGTGACGTCAGTTTATCTTGGATCAAGCAAGCTAAAAATAAAAAAGTCTCAAGTGTAGCAGTTTTATCGCACGGCTTCATGACACGAGCAGCCGCACAGATGAAAAAGCTGGAGTTTTTAAGAGCCTCTGGTACGAGTCCAGCGACTGAGGAACTGGAGCCAGTGATTTAGGACTCCTGTATGTGGCATATAGCTTTTTGAATGAAGTGAAAGGTTTCACAGTGCAGTGACTGAGTCCAACTTACCGTTCGTGAGCAACTTAAGCTGCTGCTGTAGGGTGATGGAGGCATTGTATGTCCTGAAGACCTTTGCAGTCAGACCAGGCATTAAAGAACCCAGATGTCTGTTCAGTTGGCTTGTCTGCAACAGGAAAGAGCAAGAAGGTGGATAAAATAACACTGCTACTAAAAATCCTTTGGTCTCAACGAAAATAATAAATTTTCTACCACTAGATGGCACTGTGGCATCGGACGACTGCAGTGCCTAGAGTGTTTCTACCTTCAATACAGTAATCAGCTAATATATGGGAGAGATTGAAACAGATCACAGTGGTATTACTTCTGATATTTCTCTAGGTTTTCTAAAAAGTTATACTTGTTATAGCCACTGGTTAAATAGCCATTAGTAGGAGATTTCAGAAGAAAAGCAGAGAACTGAGGCAGTGGAAGCAGTGGAGCTGCAACACACATTCGCTGCACAAATTCCAGCATCAGTATAAATGTGTGAGCTTGTAAAGACGGGTAACATGCGTTTTTAAATATAGATGAAAGACTGGAGAGCTCACAGCTCTGATGGAGGAAGAAAATCATTCCGATGCAGACTACAATAATGATGCGGCTGGTTTAATCAGAGCGGGGTCGTGACCCGGCTGTCTGGAGCCACAGGCCTGCATCGCTGCACGTGTGCGTCACCGCGGGGGCCTATTAGAAAACAGAATCGGGGAGCGTTTGCGTGTATACATACCATGTGAGCTGAAGAGGACATCGGTGTACATATTTGCACACAGGCGCTGATGTGCTGCGCCTGCCTTGCTAATGAGCTGCCTCGCTCTGCCCCTTACAATGCTAATGAAGGACCGCAAGTCCAATGGGTAAGTGTAATCGTGACACCCCCCCTCCAGCTCCCTTAGTATGGTGTACTGCTCGCTCATGTTTGTGTATATTGTGCATGTCAAAGGCGTTATGACAATATGACATCACAACAGTTCTGATTAACTCTGCATATTATGAGATGCAACAATCTGAACATAAACATACTGTTGGCCATCTTGTCTTGATGACGGGGACAAATGCTGATTGTTACCATTTGAAAGCTTGGACTTGACAATCTGCATCTTATTTAATGTTTCCCATGGCTTCCCTCACTGCTCGTTTCACACAAATTCTCGTTGTATTTTCTGGAAGGGAAACAGTCGAGTGGAGAGAACACACCAAATGTGCAGCTCACGAGGACTTTATTAAACTACAGCAAGTATTTCAATATATCCGAGTAAAATGTGGTGAAAGAAAATTCAAAGAGGTTAGGGTTGACGTGCAAATGGCCCAAAATGTGCGTTTAAAAAGCAGAGGAGAAACCTGCTCAACACCTGCATTCCCAGCTCACATCAGCTGGTCCATAAAACGAGCAGTGTGCACCCTGCGAGCGTGCACGCTCCCACAACCCACAATCACCACTGTGAAGCGTTTTGCAATCTTATATTGATAGGCACCATCACTCCCTCACTTTCGAATAAACGCTGCTCAGTTCAATAGGAAGTTTACTGCACTAAATGTGCACAAATACTTAAAAGTCCAGGCCACATCGACCCGAATCTTCAGTGCAGTCAAAAATGAACATTCCTGTTCACCCAAAGCAGCGTTTAAGCTTTGCATTTTGTGGCTGCAAGATCGAAGCAGGACAAAGCTGAAGGCACCGGCTTCTGATGTGGGGCTGAACTGCAGCCTCGGGGCAGAAACAACTGAAAGAAACACTGCCAAGGCTTCATCTCCGTCTTTGTCATCTGCTGTGTTTACTGGCAGAATGTGTATGTAAAAGAAGTTCTCAAGCAAATACTTGGAGACCCTGATGCGTTCATAATGATTTAGACAATCGAATGTGGTTCGAGCTCCAACCTCCCAGGCAATAAAACAAATGTTTATTTCTCAGGTGAAACGAATACACAGAGCAGGTGATTAGCGACATACATGGAGCACAAAACTTACTCTGTGTGTTGCCTAATGCAAACATCTTTTAGAAACATTTCAAGGTTTTTCAGAGAAACAGTTTGATGTACAAAGCTGAGCATGTACAACACAACAGCAGGCAGAATCCTGCACCAGCTACAGCTTTAACCAGTCCTCTGGCCAATCAAAACACTCTGACCATGAAAAAAACATCAGGTTTTTCAGAGACTGTCAACATGCTGATCAGACTGGATGGAGTCCTGCGTGGATTCGAATTACAGCTGAAGGACCAAATGTAGTAGTTTGTGAAGAAAGTGTGTCATGCACAAGCGAGCACGCTTACTCGTTTTAATTGCAGCCTCACAGCAAATCATTACTGGGAAAAATCACAAGTTAGAGTTGTGTTCACGTTCAAAGCTGTTGCCAGGATGCTTTATTTTGTTTATTTTTCCATTATGAATCTCTGGTTTTTGTCTTTCCCAGCTTCCTTCATCTCCATGAGGCCGTTTAAGGATAAAAGCACACACGATAGCACTATATTTCCTCTTACTTCGAGCTTCTCCTGCGCCTACAGCTACCTGGCCGTCATGCCTCCCATGTCCCTTCTCTGTTTCCCACCTCCTACCTTTTTCTCGTCGCTGTCTACCTTCTACCTCTTAACCACAGCTCACCTGGACCAGCTGTCACTTTCCTACAGCTCCATCTACTTCTCGGCGCTCCTCCTTCCTCCGCTCTCGCGGTGTCCTGGCCTTTCTGGGTGTCAATCAGGTCTGCCCTCAGCAGCCATTACCATTCCACCTCCAACACACACTGACATTTCCTGACACACCAGAGGCCAGGGAGCAGGGGCACCCCACTCCCTCCCTCCCTCGTTCGCTCCGTCTCTTCATCTCACGATCACATCGCTGCATTTTCCTTTTCCTACGCGTCAGTCTTGATATACGGACACGTGGACGGCTCTCGAATCTTCCACGTGCTCGGTGATCTGCATCTCCTCTCCCGTGAGATTTTTCGGGGTTCTCCTTCACCCACTCGTCTCGAGGAGCTCACCTGAAGCCCCGTCTCTCTTCAGTATATTGCAAAACACGACAGTTCTCTGTAATCGGGAGCCCTCAACCCAAGGACACTAGACTGTGAGCTGCTGAACAGCACGCCTGCTTGCTGCTGCAAGAAACCATATATTGAGTTTATCCTGACTGTGTCCCCCTCTAAGAGGACAACCCCAGTCTGGATTGTTGTCTCAAAGAGATAAATAATGCAGTTTTATGAAGTCTGAGAGGGGGGCACACACTCTCCTGCAGTGGACTGATCATATGTACAGCTGCTGCATTTGTGTGGCATTGCTGCCTGCAGCTACAGGAGGAGGTTGAGAGGATGCCAGATTTTTGTGTGTGGAAATTCATCCGCCCAGCATGTTCGCTCTCAATTTTTACTCGTGCGGTTTCATTTTTATCTGCCAGAGTTCATCCCCTCTCTCTTTTGAAACTCCTTTTCTGCTTTCAGCCCCCCCTTCCAATATTCTTCCCCTTCTCCTCGCCTCCCGTTTCCTCACTTTACCTCTTTCATCTCTCCACACCAATGGCTCATCCTCATTCAATCTCATCTTTTACACCTCACAACTTAGGCCCTACCTTTCCTTTACTGAAGCCGGTTTTCCCTTGGAAATATAAAAAATATGTAATTCTATTTTGCTTTCACCATATTTTCTACATTATCCTTGAATGCTGCACATCTCAGGGGAGCTCCTCACTCCCACAACGAAGGCCAGAAATTCAGGTGCCAATTCAAACAGTAAACATACAAAACAATTGCTGTCATCACATAGACTCACACGCCTTTTAAACAATCTCTCATTCACTTACGTTTAGGCGGTCAAACAGTTCGTCTTTGGGATCCTTGTTCTTCATGAAAAGTTTCACACTCTTAAAAACCTGAAAAGATACAGACAGGAGATTTTCACCCATACGTCATAACACTGAGATTCGAACATACGTTACCTTTAGAAAATCTACCAGGATTCTTTGGATGCACAGCATCTGAAGTAAAGCTGGTTTGGATGTTCATTATTAATGTTGCCCAACTGAAGGGGACTGAAAAAGACGAATGCTGTGCAAAAACTGGCACGAAGCAATTTAGTGAAAATGTTAAATTCACATGATATAGCTTGAATCGTTCATACAAAACAGAATGTGGTATTGCCCATTCTTTTGCTCTCACACAAACCTTCCTGAAGACACACAATCATGGAGCAGGTATGACTGGAGTATATTGTCATCTGCCCAACTCGGAGCCCAGCCAGAATAGTGAAATTGGCACAATTACACCTGACATTTCTCCCCACTCTGTGGGTTCCACAGGAGCTTCAATTCCCCAAATAAACAGAAAAATATGCAAGACACCAATTAATAGGCAACAGATGTGTTGCTTTTCAACACACGCTCACTGGCTGATTCGTGACTCATTTTTTGCTCTCCTTGGAAAATGCAGTCAAAATATCAGAAGTAAAGTGCAGATTTTGGGAGGATGAAAATGTAAATCAGAGTCCGTCTGAAAGTCTCCGAGCAGCACAGACACCAGATTCAGCTCGCCTAATTGTTTTCTGTAATGCATTTGAGTGGATGTGTGTTGAGAAGAGGAAACAATCAGTCCGCAGTAAACGCCCAGCAAGCTGACGGGAGCCGGCACAATCCGGTCTGTGCCTTGATAAAGTCATTCAGTTCTCCATCTTAAGGCTCAATTGAGTAATAAGTGCTGCAGGTACTTGTTTTTCAAATAATTAATAGATACACTGTGTCGCTAATCACTGTGATCATGTTGTTGGGAATAAGCCAGCTGGGAAAGGCTTTTTGCAAAGACATTGATGAGTGTTTGTTGCAGTACATATATATATATATATATATATATATACATATATAAAGAAAACGGGAATGAAAGAAGGTAATGATTGGTGTGAAAATGCAAACACAAGCGAGGCAATTCTAAATGAACTACTTCCTCTTACTCCTCCCTGTCTTCTCTTATTCTGAAAAACACTGATAAGACTTGTCACTCTGACATACAGCACTGGTGGTCTGCAGCCCGTGTTGCAAGGTAATATAAAGTTTATACCGAGTAAGCTGAATTATATGGTCAGAGGATTGGACACACATTTCTTGGGATGTTGGGAGAGAAAAAAACTCTCCCATTTTTATTCCAAGTGACATTTAGCAGCAATCTCACTCATTTGCACAGGGATTGATGATGCTAAAATATGCAAGGACTAATTAATTCTAGCTAATGTGATGCTTTTGAATGCACTCATTTGAATAATTATATGTTCTGCCAAGAAACAAAACACTTTGGCTGTCAGGTGCTAACATTTCTTTTTCCATCTCTGGAATAGCAGATAGCATGGGCTGACACAGGAGGAGGGGTTGGAAATTTACATATGCATACACACACACAAATATGACAGCTGTTTGACAGATTGCAGACAACCAAACATGATTTTAAGGAACAACAAGTTCGCCGTCGTATTCTATTTTCCTTTCACTTTGGCACTGGCTAACCTGTTCACTGCAGCCTGGATCATCATTGACTGCATTAGGCAAACAATTGATAAGAGCTGCTGCATGTGCTGATGGAACAATGTGTCCAGCTTGTGCAAACACCTGACAAAACAATATCACAGAGCCAACTGGGCGCTGCAAAGTCACTGAGACTTGGTCAGTGGACAGGATGAACCCTTCAGCCCAATTAGTGGCCTAAGAAATTCAAAAATAATTACAACATGGATTAGTCCTGGTGCCCGTTTCCAAATAGGAAACCCAAGAGGCAGAGTGGCTTAATATAAACATGGAAAGTAGCCACGAACCTCGGCAACAAGCTATTAAGTTGTACCGTGAACTGTGAAAAATGTGAAGCACCGGGGAAATTCTGAGTAGGCTTCAGCATGCTTCCTGTCATTACAGTCTTTACACTGTGAAAACGAGCCTTAAATGGCTTTGGAAGTCTATTTAACTTGTCACAAGGAGCACATGTGGCTCTGAATTGTGCGAGAACAAAATAACCATCGGTTACTACGATGTGACATTTAGAGGGCACATCGCAGGGCCACTAAACGATGCCAATGAACTGCATTACAGGCCACACAGGAGTCAGAGGTTATGGAAGTCTGACATCTGTTCAGGGCTGAAAAACAGATTACATTTGCTGCTACTTTAATTATACCCTTACACCTTTATTATACATCAGCCGTAAAGTAACACGAACAACTTCAATGCACTTTAAATGGAACACCACATGTTGCACAAGCGCATACTGAGAAACACACAATATGATTGAATCCTTTGAATTCAATGCAAAAGGAATCTTTTTGTCTGATTGTCAGGATAAAAACAAAAATGCTTCAACACCTGCTGGTATAATAACAAGGTGTGAAAAGTACAGTTATCTTTGATTGTTCCTTTCCACTAGAGTTAATCTCTGGGGTCTGAGTGTTTATAGTTGGGTCTGTCGTTTATTCCAACGTTTCTCGAAGCGCCATTTCAGATTGTTTCTACTGCCGCCTGTTCCACATCACTTAAGCTTGATTCAGTAAATTCAAGGCCAAGTTTATGGATTTGTAAAGAGTTAAAGATGACCCATCTGTTCACCCCAACTCAGTGTTTGGAAAACAATTCTTCAGCCTTCAGTATCTTTACACGAACTCAGAGGTTTTATGCCAAAACTGTTGGCTTTGTAATGAGCTAGCCTTTTTTCACTGCTGCACTACTCTGAGCAATGCTTCCATCTGCTGCTGAGTTGTGGAAATTGTGTCCAGAGAAAAAATTCGGGGGAAAAGTTACTAAAACTCTGCCCTCAGTTCATCGTCCGAGGCTTTGTTGGACACTCGGACAAGCTGGTTTTGGCCCACAGCCTTTATGTTTGACGCCCCTGGGCCAACAGATCAGACAGCATTAAAGCCAGTCCTGCTTTATTTTACAATATCAGATATTTCCAACCATAGTATGATGCATGGATGCACTGACCAGCTCAGTGTGGGTTCGGTATGTGAATTAAAAAAATAACTCCCCTCCAAGCAGAGGGACACTTCACCTATTCCAGCAGACCCAAATTAAGCCACAACACCCAGAAGAATCCGATACAACAGTGCATCCTGGGGACAACTCTCAGTTCCCTCTGTGCAAGTCGATATGCAAGCCAGTGACCTTCTCTGGTGGGCCTTCTGCCAAAGCCCACAGGGGAAAACTTTTGTTATTTTAAAAAATATTGTGTTTGTATCACAACAAACATCCCTAAAAGCAGTGTACCCTGCTGGATGACTTCCCCTGCTGAGAATGGAATGACTCGCATTGTGCTAGCTATAATACAAAATCAGAACAAAAAAAACCACACCAACTATTGTATCTCAGTTTGACAGGCAAAATGCTCTGTATGGAAGAAAAGGTGCACATGAATGTGTGCGAGTGAAACTGTGTGCAGGGAGTTGGTCTTTTACCTTCTTGATTACTGGGACCTTGTTGTAGTAGCGAATGGAGTCTTTACCCAAGAAGTCGAACTCGACCACATACTCCTTGTCTTCCAGCTGCCGATGCAGCGTGATGTGCTCGACGCGGAGCGAGCAGCAGCCCACCGTGTCGGCCGTCTCTCCGTCCTCTTTCTCGTTACCAGCTCTCAGCGCCAGCTTTGTTACGAAAGGGTCACAAAACACAAAGATTAACACACAACAAATCCATTAACACGCACTCAACACTCATCAGATTCCTCAATAACTCAGAGAAGAAAAAAATACAGTATGTCAATCAGGTAGCCATTAAATACAGAAATAGTCGCACACAAGCACACAAAGCAAAATGTGAAGTGTAACAGTAGTTGGCATGAGCCACAATCAATCACACACTCAATCTATTATTTCATTGTGGACTGAGAGAATTAGCCTGGGGTCACTGGAAGAAAATGGCGACATCTAATCCATTTTTCTCTGTGAAAGAATACTTTATCCCACTATGTGACAAAACAGAAAAAGCCATTAAGACAGGCTGCATTGATTTTCATTATATCATCATGGCTTTTGGAATCAGAGTAAAGCACAAAGGAGACTCTGAGACCAACAGCTGTTTATTTTTACAAGGGCTGCATTTCTCATGCACCTTGTTGAAAAGCTGACCTTGTCTATGAAGTAGAGGGCCACGGCTCTCTGCCGTTTCTCCATAGTCCGAGACTCCAGATCAATCATGTACTGGTGTCGGATGTCGTCCACACACGACTTCAGTTTCCGAGCAATCTCGTACTTCTCCCAATCTTTCTCTCCCTGTTGGAGGAGAAAAGTGCAAGAAAGACGAGAAAAAGTAAATCAAACACAAAACTAAAGACACAACAAGCAACACAAATGCACAAAAGTTTACTGACAAAGCTGTCCTTGTCCACTTATTTGCAGCACAATATATCCTGAAACCAAGACACAATTAGACCCACTATCAGTCACACATGGGCATATTGTCATGGTGACTAACAGTGGAATAACTTAACCTTTCCACATGAAAGATGGAACGACAGAAGAGGAGTCTGCCAAGAGGAGAGGAGCGAGAGGAGGGAAAATAATAATAAGACGTTACACAAGTTTGTTGGCAATTAAATCACAAATGTTTGCCAACATTTTTTACAATGAATCCAGAAACTTTTCTTTGAGTTGCCCTGAAACTCAATGTTACTTAGTCTGTTTCCTCATACAAATGGGAAAAAAATAAATAAATGTCACACATGTATTACACAAGATGATGCTGAGTAATCGGAAAACATTTATCTCAAAGAACTCAACCATTGGCACCTAAATTAAACAGACTTAGACACTACTACAAGCAACACTAAGGTTGTAGCTTGTAGAGGAGAGCTGGACTGGAAAATACTGGTGACTCATCATCATTCTTTTCTCGTCTAAGAAAAAAAATCAAATATCTATCTGAACAGTTTAATTCCAACCTCCAATTATCAGCAAAACTAAGCCGTGTAACCTTGCATCCAGACACTGCTGCGTCTTTTCATTTCAGTGAGTCAGTTTTAGCGAGCCTGAACTCTGTGTAGCACAGACGGAGGTAAACTGATCAAACTGCCTGAAGTGTATTCAGCCAAACGAACTCCTGAACTTTGTTAAACTCGCATTTGAAGAAAAAAGAGGAAATCAAACTGGGAGCGATAAGCTGCATGGCAGAAACGGGACTCTCAATTCCTTGTGTTCCTTTTCAAAAACTCAGTTTGGTCAGACATTCACGCTCGTTATATGCTGGTTACTGTAACCATGAACCACACAAGCCTCGGGCAGAAGTGAGTCACTCTCAACATCTTAATAAGTTTCTTTCCTTGCAACTGAACGCCTTCTAGTGTATCTGGGCTGTAGTTTTCAGTTCTCTGTATTGACTTTAGGAGACCGATCAGACTCCTTTCTGAGGAACAAAAGGCTCTGAACGCGTTTATGCACAGATGAAGTAGCGCTCTCTGAGACTTGGAAGTGACATCTTGTGAGACAAGTCACTGTGCACATTCATTGTTTTGACATTTGCAAATAAACACAACAGATATGTTTCATTTGATCAGTCAGTTTAATTTTTACTTAGTGGGCCAGTTTTGTGTAGTTTCCCTGAGCTAAAACATAAGAGCTTGAGGGTAAATATCGAAATGAACCCTGAATTTATCATAGAAGAAGCTCAAATCCTCATCAGACATGGACAGAAGAATAATGCACAGATGAGTGACACTCAGGAAGAAAAGCATCGTGACCTTTGGCTTTATTGCTGTCTTCTGGCCATCAAAGCTCACTATGAGTAAAGGCAAACCAATCCTATTGTTTATGGAGACATCCCTAAAGAAAGGTTCTGAGAAGCTGAGCAGCACAAGAGAACTTTAATCCCTAAGAAACTCCTTTTGTGTGACAAAATAATTTGGGTTTACCAAATATATATATACACACACATGTGTTTTTTCTTCTTATCGATGTATCTCTACCAAATAGCAAATGTTTTTTTAGATTGTTTTATTTCATCCTTCTGACTGGAAGGTGTAATTTTCTGTCCACTAATATAACAACTGTCTTTGATTATGCATGTTGCACACAAGTGACGTTGACTCTCAAAAGTCGAGTTTGACTGATGTATTTTTTTCCTTTTTAACCTTTCAGGCAGTGCCTGGTCTCCTTGAAATGGAAAAAAACACAGGTAAATGGCATCTGTCACTCCTGTCAGTGTTATATTTTCTTGGAGTGGCAGGCACCTGTGTGGAGAGGCTGCTATGGTAACAGCAAGACCAACTTAATGGTGCATTCATGTCCTACTGGGAAGGTTGTATAAATTTAGCCACTGAAAAACTGGACTGAAATCATAAAAATGTGGATTTTTTTTTCTTTTTGCTGTGTGAAAAGTGGTGAAATAAGAGAGTAGTTATTCGGTCTGTCTGCAGTTTTCTGATAATGTGACTGCTCACCTTGAGTTTGGAGTTGGCATTGAGCATCATGTACTTGATGGCGCCCTGGACGTTTTCCGTCCAGCTGACGAGCCATGTCACAGAGTTGTCATGTCGGACTTCCTTCCACTTATGTCCAGCAGGTGGCGCAGGGATACGAGACTCTCTGAGAGAGGAGGAGAGCAAGAAAAGCATGAAGACAAAACTGCAACTCAAATTAGAATACCTTCAATAATGACACCAGCCTAAAACTTCACAGGGACTCAAACATATAAAGTCAAACAACTCTGCTCA
>JAUESF010039551.1:6626-20825 GCA_032274765.1 Malacoctenus tetranemus | reverse complement strand
CACAGAACAGCGTCTTCACTCGCAATGATATCAAACTAAAAAGAATTCAGTTTGAACATCTTTGCCAAACAATTTCTGCACTCTGATGGAACAATGTGTACAGGAAAATGTAGGGAAAGCACAAACACACTGACTACATTACTGACATGTTCTCCTTATATTGCTTTGTTCAGCCATCCCTACCATGGATGGAGGGTTTTAATGTGAGGAAAAAAAACAAAAAAACAATCCCGGTCTGCTGGTGCCACAGCTTGTCAGAAGGCACATTTATTCCTGTAGAAATTACTGACACATTGGTTTTCTTTCCCCTTTGCAGGAAGCAAAATACGTGTACGACAAGGCTATTTTTTTACAGGAAAAAAAAAAACTGTTGATGATAGAGAAGCCTTTGTCTAACTTCCCTTTTTTCTTTTTTTCTTAAACTTTGCCGAGCTAATATTGAACAGGAGCCAAGCTGTTCAGTTCAAATGCTCCATGTGAACAAAAAAAAAAGTGGCACTGGTAGAAATGGTCATGTTTTTTGGTATACTGCACCACTGAGCAAAATCCATAAAAAGTCATACAAAGGGAGGTGGGTCACTGCGTCCATTGACATTTACGGTCAGTGGCTCTAATAGCCTTATGTTTCCTCAGTAACTCTGCTAACTCTGCTGTGAGGTCTTAACTTTTCCTCTCTGCACGAAAGCCACTCAATGAGCACACCTCCAACCTGAGCCTTTCTGAGGGAAAGAAAGCCAAAAGGAAATGATTGAAAAGCAGAGCGTAGAACAACAAAAACAGATCCCATTCCCGGATGACACCTCGGGAATGTCGCTCATCACTTTGGGTTGGGTCTAATCCAAATCTAGGAAATAATCCATTAACAACTCTATAGAAACACTGCTGTGAGACAGATTCGACGCAGCGGGCCTTCGGCCACAGTCTGCCACCCTGGCAATATCCTGCTGAGAGCCCAACTACTCAAATCATGCATTTCCATATATTACTTTCCCGACAAGCCGCAGATATTTGTCTTCAGTGCAGAGTGAAATTAATTTTCTGTGAGACAGCTTAACACATTGTATAAAATGGAAATGCTTCTGTCCGGGGCTCTCGAACATCACAACACAAGAATTAATTTCCATTACCTCAGGAGGGAGGAAGAAAGAGGTGAGAAAAATTTGATTTCTGGCACAACTGTGCCGCAGCAGCTTCTCAGCTTATTATCTCAGTGTTTTATAGCATTCAGTGTGCTGGTATTAGGCTTCATCCCTACCTCTCACTGCTGGCTGGCTCCATACTCTCTTTCTTGTGTGTCTTGACCTAAAGGGGGGATAGGAATTAAAGTATAGCTCAGGATATCTGCACAGTTGGTACATAATATTATGCACAGGCACACACAAATGCAAAATGTCTTAGAGAAGAAAAAACTGCACAAAATTTGCATCTTACTTCAAACAATATCTTGCTATGAAGCGACTGAACATGTCAGATTTCAGTATCTGAGATCTTTAATAAAAGCACAAAATTAATATGACTGCATTTGATCTTTTTGGACCGAATGCAACATATGATTCCTTGTTCATGAAGATTCTAACAACGAAGGCTTCCAAACAACATGAGACCACGTTGCATCTTGTGCTAAAAGCAGCAAGTTTATCAGAGGGACAGACACACATGGTGCAGTAGGTCCCAGTTTGTTGATTTTATGGGCGCGCAAACACTGTATCATCGTATCAGTCAAACCAAAAGACTGCTCTACATTGTTGGGATTCATTCTGTCATAATCACATTAATGTTTACCTCATACTAAAACAGTTCCCATTGAGAGTCCCAAACAACTCTGCATCAAAGATTTCAACACAGTCGACATTCAGCTTTGGGACAATTACTTCTAGTGCTGGGAGTACTCGAATGCATGCAAACACGTGGCCAATGTTGTGGGAATAAATAGCAGTGAGGTTACTGACTTGAACAAGCGGCTGAACATACTGTAGCTGGGACATGCTGAGGTCAGGGCCAGCAAGTGACAGAGGCAGGAATTTCTATCTGGGCTTTTGTGCTAATTCAAGACAGGCTGAGTGTTGAGGATGGACTCACAGGACCATCACAATCTCTCCTCTGGAGCAAATTATACTGGGTTTTACACAGAGATTTTCTTGAACTGGGTCAGCATGAAAGAACATTGCAGCAAATTTTATCAGTGCAATTTTAAATGAAAAGAGATTGAGAAATGTCCACTTTACCTTCTTCTGAGGTTTTCCATTATGAGACGTCTCTGTAGATTTTGGCAGCTTTGTGCTGCTTATCAAGATGCCAAGATAAGCAAAAAAGAAGACCATGAAAAAGAAATAAATAGTCAGTTAGTCTGAAATGTTTTTGTAACACATTTTGAGAAATACTTCCCCATATTAAAATTAGTTTCCAGAGAGGTTGTTGTTGAGGGATAGCTTGAAGGCATGATGTTATACTCGTGCCTCTGTCTGGTTTCAGATTTGTTCCAACTCACACCAGACAGTAAAATGCCACAAACCAGACTACCAGCATCCCACCGGACCCCCCCCACTACAACTCGGAGCGTGTTTCCTCTCAGCTTGACCTTTCCAACCTTCAGGGCTGAGTGCAACGCACAAGTGAGCAGCAATTACCCCGTAGCAATGGTACTTTTTACATTTTCAGAAATTGAAAGTTTTGCACATCTGACTGGACCTGTGCAACATAAGATTTACTTCTTCTGGAAAAAGAAGAGAGTCTTGTAGCTCAGGAGGACAATATGATCCTTAATCAGTAATTCAGTGAGTGTGCCATGGAAAAAAACACTGAGGCTAGCTGTCACAGAGAGCTGCCTGCGCTGCTGCCAGTGGTGCTTACAGGTGTCTATTCATCTCACTGCTTTCATCAATTACACAAGCCAATGACAGATCACTCTGCATTCATTTGTCTGCTCACATATGCATGGTAATAAACGCATCAGATATCAAAGTAAATTAATTTATTCATATGAAGATGGAGTACCCACTGTACTCAGTGAAATGAACGCATGCACTCAATGCCACCAGACAGCTCAGGCTGCTTGGCTTTCTCTCACTAACACTCTTCTGTCTGTCACTTAGTCATGCACACCTACAGCCATATGGTCTGTTTTTTAAATAACACTGGAAATATGTGTGCCTTTATCATACTTGTTAAAAGTCATTTTGTCCTCACATTTCAAAAAAAAGAAATACATTGGCTAGTACAATTACCATATGTAGTTTGTGTCCCACTGCTGATGCTGAACAGATATTGGATGTGGCTGCAAGTGGGTTGCTTGCATATATACACATTACTGGAAACCATTTTTAACGTTACAATTAAGACACGCGCCAGATAGTGATTTATTTATGGAATTTCAATTTTTAAGGATGCTATTGTGTAGAAGAGGAGGCAAAAGTGTGCCTGGCAGTTATTCATTCAGTAAAAACTCACCTTTTCTTGACAGTATCTCCTCCAGCACCTGCGTGTTCACTGTCACTCAACTTTTTCAGTTTCGTGGCTTTCTGCTTGGTCTTCCCGTCTCCTTTGACGTCCTCTCTACCCATGTCTCACAGATACCTTTGCAAAGTAGCGTATAGTTTTAGAAGAACGACGGATCCAAAGATCAAAGACACGATCAGATCCGTTTGGCATTAATAACCACCCCGTGGAAGCTGCTGACGGCGGGAGATAGCCAATTAGCTTGACCCGCCACCTGGAGACTTCAATTAAAAACCTCTAACGTCGGTTAACTTTTGGCACTTCTCTGATATTTTGCAAACTTGTGCGGGAAATTCAACTTTAGCTGCCCAGCAAAACCACCCACAAATTTCCTTACCCTGTTGTGTCGACAGCGATAGAGTAAGTTCATGAATAAAATGCTTTTTAGGTCAAAATTTCCTTCTTCCGCTTTTTTTTTTTTTTGCTAAACGGATTTGACTCCCTGCTGAATTCTGATTGGCTGGGGAAGTGCCGCTGCCTCAAGGCTATGTGACGTCATGACGTCGCGCCATGAAAATTAACGTTTTCCAAATTTGCTTTGAAAAATGCATCACAAATTCAACAAAATAATAGTTTGACACAAAAGAAATTGATCATTTAAAAGAAAATTAAAGCATGTATGAAATGTTCAAACGAGAATAGAATAAAGCCTGTAAAGGTATTCCAATCGAATAATTTTTCACAAAGGGATTCCACAGAAGTCAGGATTGAAGCTGACCTGAGCAGATAATAACACAACCTTCAGGCATTGACCGAAAAGACCCCTTTATCTCTTGGTAAGTCAACACACTAAGTCTAGTGTGTAAGGTAAACCAGATCAATGATTTCCAGGAGTGAGGCCACCAAAAAGCTTCAAAAGTCATCAGGAAAACGTTTAAAAAATCCATGCAAAAACACACTTGGAGCCAACTGATTAAACAGGAGTGATTTTTTTTTCATGGTAATTTTTCTTTTCATAACAAGGGTGCATATGAGTTCACTTTGCACTGTCAATATCAATATAACATTGTCTCCTTGGTTACATTGTTCTCTTGAACATCTGGCTCTTGAGAGCAATTAGCAACTCCCTCACTTCAAGATCAAATTAGTTTCAGATTAGTGTTGGTTTTTCTTTGACAATTATTGCCATCACTTAGAGCCAGTCAAAATTAGTGTTAAACACATCCTGGTAAAAGAAGGCAAAATACTGCGATCTACAAGTAACAATCCACAACTTTAAAATAATAATTAAAAAAAAGATGTGCAAACATCACTCTCGAAAAAAAGCACAATGCATCAGCCTGCACATAAAAATCGTCTTTTCTCCCTATGAGGAGGCGGGATCACGAGTGAGCTCATAGTCCTGTTGCCTTCGGGGAAGAAGTCCAGCAGAAAGAAAACACAACAATCCCTCATGGCACGCTGAGCCGATGTCCTTGGACAATAAAGGCAGTATGTGTGAACCATCTTTCAGTCCGGCTTGTATTTGTCCAAGTCTGCAGCCTCTCCACCCTCTCGAACACTGCTTGCAGTTTCTCCTCATGCCAGCAGAGATGTCAAGGTCTCCAGGCCTTGTCCACATCACAATATTAGTCACTTGCACGTCCATAAATGGATGTGCGAGTTGAATGGTGCTGACTTGATACTCAAATATATAATCAAAGATACATTTGTGTACTGTGTTTGGTCACTTGAAAATACAGGCTTCACTTGGGAGTGTTGAGGCAAACAGAGGTGAAGAACCACTCGACTATATGTCTGCGTTTTAATTCTTGATTAACCTCTTGACATATGATTTACTCTGCAGTTATATGGTCTGTTTATGGCAGTATCGTAATTGTCCATCCACCAGCATGAAAAAATGAACTCGCATTCATGCTGCCATTTACAGGAATTCAATACACGCAATTCAATCAACCAACAGTCTTGTGCAAAGAACAGATTGACATCACATGTTTTGGTTCTTGCTAATTGAGTAATAGTTCGTGGAAATCTTATGAAGAACAAAAAAATAAATAAATCAATGAAAAATCTCTCAATTAAAACTTATTTTTTCTGTACTGAAAATACATGAAACACATCATTCAACCAAAACTTGAGTCTAAAGTATGTGTGGCATACATCAGGCCAACACATCAAGATGCATGAAGAAAGACACATCAGTGCTCTTCCTTTGCAGTACGTTTTGTGTTCACACTAAAAGAAACAAAACATATAGGAGAAGAAAATTAATGTCAGTTTGCATTCCTTGAAAGTATACATGGAGTTCCTGCTTGATGAGAAGCCCACTTGAGCTACATATGCTGCAAAGAAAATCTTCAACAGATTACAGAGATGTGGAAAATTTCCGTTTCATTACTTAATATTAAATCGCTGGCTGCAAGATATAAAAATGCCATCAAAAAAATGGCAGCTTGTGCTTTTAAAAAAATCATGGCCAGCCTTCCAGCAGATTACAGATGTGGTGTGAAGCTCGAAGATGTGCCTGCGTAACTGCGTCCTGCAGCTTCTCAATCAGATACAGGTGGAACACGTGGACATGCATTGTTATCTGTCTTTCTCTCTTTCATTTTGTTCTTTCATTTGCTAAATGACTTGCGGTAGATGCATGACAATGAGCTCCCTGAAAATAAATTGAATCACATCGGTATGTGAAGCAGCACTCACCACCTTTTCTTTTATGTATTTTTTACACATATACTGGAAAAAGAGCCAACTGCAAGGAATGGGATTGAGTCATTTTTCTCTTGGGATTTTCTTTATTATCACTGATCAATTTACATAAATTGCACTATAAATATGTTATTGGCAACAAGAGGAAATTTCCTCCTTATGTCCATCAATTTTCGGCTGGAAATCATGCTCCCTTTCTTTTTCTCAATTGCAAAGTGTTTTTTTCAGACAATTTCTCTTTCTCCCACCTTTTTTGGAGTGCACGATTCTCTATCTTATCCATGTCTTCATAACTGAGTACCCGAGGTGTAAGTAACATCCAAATAAAAACACTCACACTACTAGAAGGCAGTATTCTTGGGCACTTTTACTTTTACTTACTGTATCTATGACTTTAGCCTTGCTATTTTGCTTAAACACCATGTAACCTGTTTCACAAACTGTGAATTCAAATTACACTACATGAGTCTCCAATGATGGCTGATATTGACGTTGTTACAATGAAGAAACATTATTCAGTATTTCCTTGGTACTTCAGCATTTTCCCCCACAGTACTTTTGTTTTTATTTGTCTGCAATAAAAAAAAACGTTGAAGTACTTGTACACCTTTGAAGTGGAGTACTCTATTCACCTCTGCCCTACATGTCTCCACTTTCACTTCGACTGTACTGTCTCTTTAAGAAACCCGGAAACGATTCCGCGCTGGTCACAGGTTCTACACGGACAGCTGAGCTCCCTCCTGGCCATGATATCCCACCCTGTTATCTGGGCTTTCCGGAGCAGTGTGAGGTGCTGCTGGCGACGCCGGGCGGTCCTTGCCGTGACCCTTAAGCCTTCGGACGTCACCGCTTGGCGCTGGTACTCTGCCCCGGTTCGTGGCGGCGTCTCGGGCATGGAGGAAATCCTGGCCAGGGTCGTTGCACCTGTACCCTCATACGAAACGAGAGACAAACACCCCCCTCCGCCCGAATCCAACAGCGTGGAGTTCATGCAGTTTTACAGAACTCTGGACAAAGAAGACAAACAAGATTTTCTGACGAAGCTGTCGCAGGACTTCGGGGTGGACCACAAAAACGTCTCCGAGCTCGCTGTCAAGCTGCTGGACACGCAGCTCAGAGACTTGGCGACCATATTGCAAGTGGAGGACAGGCTGCGGTACAGTTTGACTCCCCGATACAAGCAGCTGCTCAGCCATATAAGCAGGGTCGAGGGGGGAGTGAAGTTCCTGGTGGATCTCCGAGCGGACATGCTCGAAATAATCTCGTCCAAAGCGAGCGAGAGCCCGCACATCAGGGTAAAGCATTGTTTACACTTTCTACGGATACTCGCTCGACTCAAAGTAGAGTGATTCGCGCTTTCTTTGCGAACACCGCGTGTCCTAATTAGTGGACACTTTGCATGCATGCTGTGTTCTAACAACAGTACCAGCATGTAATTCTGCTCGGCACAGATCACTAACCCCCACAAGGTGACATAAAAAGTACCCCGGGGGTTTGCCCCCCACTCCTCCCACCGTCATCACCACGTGGTTTACATTTCATTACAGCTTAAATGCCAAAGACCTTTGCCCCAGTTTACTTTCCTTCCCAGACTGAATGGAGTAAATGTGATCCATTTATTTCCTCTTCAGTGGGGATGTATTGTGAAATACACCCAGTGAAACTTTGTTTGCCAGAGAACATTTTTTCAACTTAGTTTCAGAGCTCTGCTAATATTTTTCCGCATATCTTCCCTGGACAGATCACCTTACAGTGCTAATCACAGCCACCGTCCCCCGTTAATGGGAAACCCTTGTGTTTAAAAAATGTCCACTCAATAATGATTCAAGCTATACATGAAGAGGCAAGAGCTCCTCTGCTGCCGTTACCGAACGGCCGAGCTGAATATCAATCAGGCATGTAATGAATATTTTTGAATGAATTGGAGGAAAGCAAAGTTAAAATCAAACTTCAAGTGAAAAGCAGTAAGAGTGAGGATGGGGAGGGAGAGGGGTGGTGGTGTGTGGGGGGGAGGGGAGTGGGGGTGCAAGTACTTTAAAATTACCATCACACATGCATGACTTTTGTGCTCTTTACCCTCTTAATACCACATTGTTGCCAACTTATCTCCTCAGAAGAAACTCTAATGTACCTCACTGTTCGGTCAGATATAATTACAGTTTTCAATTCAGTTCACCTCTGCTGTGTGGTAATGTTCATGCGCACCATGGAGCAGGAGTGGAATATTTTTCAGGTTTCAGGCCCTCTGGCATTTATTCTGTCTACTTTGTTTGAGAATACAAATGAGCACTTTGAGGTACTTTAATCCAAGACGCTCGCTGCTGCTTTCCCCAAATACATTGCAGGGAAGCCCATTAAATCACAAAATCTTCAGATCTTTCAATTTTAATACTTTGACTTTTTCATTCAAGTCCTCCTCAGTGACATATTGGGCTCATTTTGATGGGACCCTTGTATGTGCACCCTCTTCTGAGAACCAAGCCTTCACTGATGATTTAATGTCTTTCTTTAGCAATTCTTTGAAAATGAATGAGAGCAATAAGCAAACCTAAAATCATCCCTTTAATTTTCCCAGTAAAATGGGAAAACGCGTTAAAATTCACAACTGAATTCTCTGAACAAATGACTGCAATTACGCTTCAAAATGATTTCACTGAAACTTTTTGCATTTTTTACACTGTGCATTAATACAGCAATCAAAAGATGTACTTCTCGCCGGGTTTTATGCCCGCTGTGGGCAAAACCTGCACTCATCCGTGGTTAATATTGAGGTCATGCTGATTAGATATTAAACTGGCCTTATATGAGATTGGACCCAGCACAAAAGCTGTTTGTGCATCACAGGCCACCTGCAGTCCTTCCAGTGAAAAAACCCTGAGATTACTGCGTAGTGTGACGACGTGGTCACAAAAAGTACACAGTACAACACAGTACCAGATCTTCCTGTGAGAATTTGGCTGACTCACTTTAATTGCAGAGCTACACTGCCTCTGCTTGAGTTGTGTATTATTTACTTTGACATGCAAACTGTTGACTTGTGCACTTGGCTTTCTGTAACTAGTAGGAGCTATTTTTTTATTCCAGAGTTTGATGTTAAAGGTAAAACAACATATTTGCTTGGAATCACCTGGGGATGTTTCGTGCTGGCTGGCAACATCTTTTATTGTCTTTATGATAACTCTCCAGGTTGTTATTTTGCTCTTAGAAAGGCCTAAGTGTGTGTGTTTTTAACCTTATACTCTTTTGTTATCAATTTTTTACTACCACTGCTTAAGATGATTTTTCAGTGACCCTGACCACACTGTCTACCGAAGGCTCGGTGTTTCTCCTGTGCTGCTCAATATCTGTTCTTTTTAACCTGTGACGTGGTGGCACAGATGCATTTAATCCCAATAACCCGGGCCTGCAGAGCGCTTTTGTGGTTTCCAAAGGTCTCCGCAATCGACAGGGAGCTAACTTCTACTCCGTGCCGACCACCTTGGTCGTGGTGTTGCCCGGCAATGTTTGCTTGTTGTTATTGCCCGAATTGATTGAGCTAAAAGTGAGAAAAGGTCTTGGTAAATATAAAGCTTTTAGCGCTTTCATTGACGGGGTGTGCCTTCCCTGTGGGTGGGACAACCGAGCAATTTTTAGATGAGAATGATGATAAAAGTTTAACTAAAACATCATCAAACTGAAAAACGTTTATTTACTCTCCTTTGAAAACGACAGAGAAGTAACTCATCACCAATAATCAATGAACGACAAGTGAATCAACCAGAATTTGATGCTGTCTTTACAGCAAATCATTGTAAAACAAACCAAAAGCTAATGCAAGACTCTTAGACATGTCAGAGGGGTGTCAGTCTGAAAGTTGGAGCTTCTGCTTTCAAAGTAAAATCATCTGACTGGCACTCGCAACAAATGTCATTCGTGTCCATCAGTCATGGTCCCTTTTACTTTGAAGGATCACTCTCCCTGAGGTAAAGAGTGCGTGGTGAGAGTCTGTTTCAGGTTAATCACGAGCGCTTCACTTTTGATACGAGAACCTCGAGCATGTAATGAGACTCACACCTAATCATATCTGCTGGCGCCTCTGAGGTGAAGGGGAAGGTCACCTTCCAGCATACAAACATTAAACACATCGACATCCTTGAAGCCACTAAACTGGTTCTCCTCCCAATTACTCAAAACACAGATCACGGTTCTGTCATCTTAACATACTTTTTAGTTTGAAAAATGTGCTTTCAATGTAATTATCTAATTCCAGATGTGGTGAAGAAGTAAGTAATGCCTTCACTTGTCTTTTAGCTGAGGACAGTTTGAGTAATTGAACAGTAGTAGAGCAAATATTCTCCTCCAGCGTTCGCTAAGGTTCGAGTGTCATCGCAGGACTCTGGTGTTGAGCGATTGATTTTTGGTGTTTCTCCTCTCGCCTTCCACCTGCTCCTGTTACAATCTTGTTCACCTGTCCAAACTGAGTGGATGAAGGATGTCAGGCCAAGTCTGACGTGTCGTGTTGGCTGGCTGGCATGATTCGATGACGTGCGTGGCGCGGCTATTTTTTGCCCACAGACGTCCAGGCTGACAAGCGGCACGCAGCCCACTGGAGTAAAGGTACTGGCACGCTGTGTGTGACCAGCAAACACACTGGGGCAGCAGGCGGGGGTTGTTTGGTCCTGCGTGGACAGACTGAGCTCGTCTGGGCGCTGTCGCCTCAATCAGTCTGTTAAATCACAAAATAACTCCACCTCGGAGTAGAGAGGGTCCTCGTGGTCGAGGCCGTATCGGATCACGGCATCGGCGCCTTGATGCAGCGATGCGGCTCCGGTGTCAAACGTTGTTGTTTTCTCTTTTCCCCAATCGAGTGCAGGACTTTTTTCCTTTACCCCTTCTGTCCTTTTTTCCCCATCTTTCTCCTCACCTACGGCTTCAAAACGCCGGGCCCTTCCATTTTGTAAAGACTTCATCTTCTGCTAGGTCAATGGAATACACATCTCAGTTTGACCTCCCTTTTGTGTGGGTGAGAATTGGCTACCCAAGGCAGCAGCTGCTCTATCCTCATGCTGTTGCTGATGTATGGTGCTTTTTTTCTCCCCCCCAGAAATGGGAG
The DNA here is from genome assembly GCA_032274765.1 of Malacoctenus tetranemus. Lineage (NCBI taxonomy): Eukaryota > Metazoa > Chordata > Actinopteri > Blenniiformes > Labrisomidae > Malacoctenus > Malacoctenus tetranemus. The sequence goes on along the minus strand of JAUESF010039551.1, from coordinate 9,586 downwards.
GCTTGGATTATCGAACATTGTGGGTTGTTTTTTTTTTTTCCCCACCTTGGGTCACTTGGGAAGTTTTGTACAAACACAAATAGACACATCCCCGGTACGCACACACACATGTCCACCGTCGCGTCACAAGTGACTCGAGTTTTGCTCAACCCCCTTTTCTCAGCTTCCCTCCTGATTTGTTTCACACTCCTGAGAGTTTTCCAGGGAGAAACCCTTCAGCCACACAGCTGAATAATGCAGCATCTGATTCATACATGTGCAGGAGAATTTTCCGATTTTTGTCCGCAGTGAATTTGACAACCGCTCCAAGAGAAAATGTTCGGCCAGTGGCTTCCTTACCATAACTGTCGTCGTGCTTGTTTGTATTCGCTATTATTATGATTGACAAGCCAGCATTAAAGTAAGCCTGAAGAGAACTTGTCCAATGGAGCAGCCAATATGAGCTGTATTTATGTGCATCGGTGTGCGCACTGTTTGCTCCCGTTTGTGTGTTTGCAAGAGATTTGCTTTAAATGAAGTCTGACCTTTGCTAGAGGACGGGCCTGCTTTGAAATGGCAAGTTGTTTATTGAAGTGCCCCTTCTACGCCCATTGCAAGCTCCAACAAATCACTATTCATAATGTGAACACATCCAAACAGACACCCGGGAGACCATCCAGCCGGCACAGCGTGTCAGATATAGGCATGGAGTTGTCAGGTGCCTACAGAGAAACTTTATGAAGACTTTACAGAACAACTTTACCGCCACTCAGTGGGATTTCATCCAAGTGCCCAACGAGAGAGGACAGGAGGTTGTGCAAGCCGGGTTCATGCAGTTCCTAGTCGTCATGTAAGAGCTGTGATTTCTAGCAATTATTTTTCTTCTTGCACTTGCAGATTTATGGGAACGTTTCACATCATTGCAGTGAAGTGACATTCCTCGCAGTCTTCACATACCAGAATTCAGTGGATTCAGCAACCTTCTCTTGCCTTTTCATGTAAAACGTTTTATTGGTGTTTGCCTTCTCTTGACATAACATTGCTCGGACAGTCAGCTCTCTGCTTCCCCACATCTTTCTGTTCAGGGTCTCATGAATCATTGAGGGAAAAAAAATTACGGTGACCTTCTCTTTGTTGATAAGATTCACTTGCAGTCACGTGCCGCCTGCTTAGGTGTCCTGAAAAATGGAAAAGATTTGGTGTGTTTTTAATGGCGCTTGGAGGCAGACAGTAATTCGGAGAGCTCTTCTGTCTCCCACAGGACCTGAACGCCACGCTGAAGAGCTTGCTGTCTGAGTGGTTCTCCGTGGGTCTGCTGCGACTCGAGCGGATCACCTGGCAGTCCCCCTGCGAGATCCTGCAGAAGATCAGCCAGTAAGGCAGCTCATGCACACCCATGCTTTCTACTCTCTTCCCTCCAATTGACATGTTTTTAGGCTTATTTTCTTTTACTACATGTGAGGTATCTCAGAACGTTTTCAGACCCTTTTCTTCCTATGATCCAGACACCACATGGTGACCATAAAGACAAAGAAATGCAGTTAGTATGGATATCTTAAGATGACTTGTTTTGATAGTTCGTTTGCTCAGAAGTAAAGAGTAAAGAATACCTTAAAAGGGAGAAAATCCTAGTGTTTCTGTGAATTACTGTGTTTATAACTGAATGCATCCATTCAAAATGCATTGAGAGGATAATTCATACTGTTTGTGTTGCACCTTTTAGCTTTCCTACACTAGCAATCAATCTAAATCACTTTTGCCAACTTAAAAGCACAGCAGGAAACATATAATTTGCTTTGCATACAAAAGACTCGCTCCTGACTAGACTCCCTGTGCAGTTTTTCTTGCCCTTTGCACTCATCCATGCGTGCTGCTGATCTGCAGTATTACATCCTTTGTTTGCCACCGAAGCGCTTGTTATCCAATCTGGGCAAGCAATGACCAAACTGGCTGTGCACCTGGAAACCACTTCATTTACAAGATGAAATTGAAACAAAACTTCATAAATACATCAACTGGAACAAGCTAACCACAAGTGCTTTAACATATAATGGACTTTGTAACTTTCTTAGTGATGACAAAAAGAAATTTCAGCCCTTATTGTCGTTTTGACGTGCTGAACTTGGGCAAAAGCATCGATGACTAAAGAGTGTCAGACTTTGGAAATGTTCAGCTGAGATGAACCGGCGTCACTCTGCAGGTACGAGGCCGTGCACCCGATCCGAAACTGGACCGACCTGAAGCGCAGGGTGGGTCCATATCGACGTTGTTATGCCTTCACCCACGCCGCCATGCCGGGAGAGCCCTTGGTTGTGCTGCACGTGGCCCTGACGGAGAACATCTCAGACAACATCCAGGTCAGACTCGGTAGCTCCAGGCACCTGTACGTGCTCTGTTTCACTCTACCAGCCCTCAGAGTTTAGTCACACACCTGGGGTTTACTGTTCGTCCCTCCTCCTCCTCCTCGATTGACAAATGGATTATTTCTTTGTGATAAAACAGCACAGAGACCTTTAAACTGCACATCCCTCCGGGAGCGACCTCTGCAGTTTTCACTTCCCTCTCTTGCTGTGTTTCGTTTGAGGAAAAGGTGGTTTTGACAACACTTGGATTCGAGAATATTTCATTGTGTAAAGTTGTGAAATGATTTTCACAGTTTTGCTCCGGCTGCTCTGGCGTGATACTCGCCTGGGCTTCAGCTCTGCAACCAAGAACACAGAGAAATGTTTTCTCTCTGGATGAGTCATGCTGAATATCTTCTTTGTGTTTTGTTTCTGTTTTTTCTTCCTCTCTCTCAGAGCATCGTGCGCGAGTTCGCTACGCTCGACTCGGAGGAGGACGTGAATAAGATAAATTCAGCCATCTTTTACTCAATTTCTTCAACGCAGGCTGGCCTTCAGGGAGTCGAGCTCGGCAATTACCTCATCAAGAGAGTGGTGCGAGAACTGCAGGTGGGTGAAGGTGGAATAGGCATGGGAGAG